>BGPR01001747.1:100325-126474 GCA_013235015.1 Araneus ventricosus
GTATACGAAGAGAAAGTAAAAAGCGTACGGGCACAAAAGAGTCGAATACCATACTTTCTCTTCGTATACTTCGTATACGAGAAAGTAAAAAGCGTACGGGCACAAAAGAGTCGAATACCATACTTTCTCTTCGTATACTTCGTATACGAGAAAGTAAAAAGCGTACGGGCACAAAAGAGTCGTACGTACGACATGCGACGCCGACCAAGAAGGGGTTAAGCCACTGATGACGACTGGGATAAAAAAAAAAATCCAGTTTCCACTTACTCTCGCTACGCCACTGGTCATGGTGGCAAAACGTTAATGCTTTTCTGCCATTTTTATAGCCGTATGCGACGAGGAGGCAAAAAAAACCCTTCTTCCGGGCACCGTTTAAACTAGCTAAGTCACAGATGATGACGGGGAAGGGGGTGTGGGGGTGCGAAAAAATATTTATACCAGGGCGCCACTTTCCCTACTTCACTGTGTAACGTCTTGCAGTTATGCTTAAAAGAACATTACAGCTATGTTGAATTTTAACATAATTTATTGATAATTCTTCTGGAGTAAATATAGAGTTACATACAAATATAAGAATTATTAATAATATAATAAATTAAGCCCCAAAGTGGGGTGTCCATTCACTGATAAGGAATAATTAGCGGGTTTCGCTAAATTGTCCAAATCGGTCCTTCGTGGAATGCGACCACCAGTTTGGCTGTCGGGATGTCATCTCCTCTCTAGTTTCTCAGTCCCGATCTTATATCGCAACAGAGAAGAAAACCCCTTTGCGCTCTCGCGGGAACACACTTGTCAGCAGAAAAGCCACCTGTTTAGGAATGTTGCCTATGGTGCAATCGGTAGATGAAAGTCGGTAATGAAAGGCAGTAGCCCGTCAATAGAGGGGGTGAGGATTGCCGGTGTTTGAAGGACCGTCAGCATGAAAGGTAAAGGCAGGTGTATATTGTTCAGATGAATCTGAAAGTGACCAGCGCCTGGGAACGCACACACCCAGTCTTTAAGCGATTATTGCAGTTGTGGTGGAATTGGCACGGCACTTCACTATGCCACGGAGTGCATTTATACAGTGTCTTGGCATATGAGGAAGCCAGCGCCAAACTTCGGACAAGAATGGCTGAAAAGGGTCACCAATAACCTCGTCTCCAGGCAGAAATTTCGTGGGGTTATCAAATTCATTAGCGGAAACAGATATCTTTTCCGGCCTCCCTAGCATTTAACATCCCAGCGAGATGAACTAAGTAGCTCAATCACCGGACATTCCACCTCCAAATAAAAGAAAGGTATTTCAACATCTAAAGACAAGAAGACTATTACGAACTAATAGTGTAAAAGTGAAAATGCCTGTGCTGAACATAGTGTATATATTTCCGTCTTTTTGTTTATTTTGGTTTTCTTAAATAAAATTCCCGTGTCTTGCCCATCAAACCGTTCAGTGACCGGTCTGGTCACGGGTACGGGGGTAAGGGACGGCGTTCTGCTCTGTCGGAGTAGGGCATACGTCACAACCGCATGTAACCCCCTCAGTTAATCATTTACAAAACGCATCGCATTGCAGGCACGGAACGAAACAGCAGACTTGCAGAAAGGTTCCCTTTTCCAAAAATACGGAGGAGCGCTGAAAGAGATCGACATTCTGACCTTGCAACTGACCGCTTCGAGGAACGAGAAGGAACGACTCCAGGCAGAGAACGAGCGATCCCAAAACGTTCAGAACGAGCTTCGGGCCGAAATCCGGGCGCTGAGGGAGGAGCTGGAGGCGCTGTCCCGGCAGAGGGAGGAGGCGCAGATCGGGCTGCTGTCGCGGAACAAGGAGGCTCAGAGGCAGCTGGAGCTCACAGAGTCCCTGAAAAGGGAGGTCCAGAGCCTCAAAGTGGATTTGGATGCTGCCAGAAATAAATCCAAAGGGTAGGCATTTTCTATCAACAACCGCGAATTTATTTAAAATCTCAATAAGATTCCAGATTTTATTATTTTATAGTCGCTTTGGGCGACCAATTGTTCGCCGGGAATATAATTTCAATTGAATCTCTTTTGCGTAATTTGATATTCATGGTTCCCTTAACAAATAAATATTAAACTTCAAATTGTGATAGACATTTAAACAATGTTTTTTCAGTATTCTTGCTCCTGTTCTGTTCGTTGTCTGCATGCCGGTCCCTAATGGAATCAAGTGACTGCCTGTGCCATGTAACATCCAATTGCATGTTGTCGGCATACACTTCACTCTCTTATTCCTCTCGCAAAATACGCATTTGATTTTAGCTTTAAAATGGCTCGGCATATTTTATTTCCAGCAGCATGTTAGCTGGATGAAAATATGCCGATTAAAACATAGCATTAAACATTAATATACCATCTTAACTTTCAACAATGGAAGAGAAACACGCAAATAAATATTTGTTTAAAAAATGAAAATGGTTGAATTGCGTTGAAGTAATGAAAAGTATTGTTGTAAATTATGCCCAAAAATATTTTTTAAAATTTATTAAAATTAGAGAAAAAATTATTCGGCAACTTAATTGATATCATTGAAAAGGTAATTTTTTTGCACTTTCAGATGGTATTAAAATCATTTTTATGCTCTTTTATGTTTGAAAGTTATTAAGGAAAAACTCCAAAATTTCACTTAGTTTTTGATTAATTAAAATTCTAATTAAAATTTATAAAAAAAATTCTCCGAGGTGCACATTCACACCCTCCAAAGTATGTTTGTGCCAAATTTCGTAGCTGTAGTTCCAGCGGTCTGCCCTGTAGAACGCCAACACACAGACACACATTTATTATTAGTAGAGATTTATGTATTTAAAAGAAAAGCACACTACAGAGAAAACTCCAGTTACAGAGTGCAGACACAAAATGAACAATCAACACATAAAGAAAAAAAAACTCTAATCAGTGAATCTTAAAGATATTAAGAAAAGTATTAGAAAATTAAAAGTTGTACACTGTCGTTGTAGCAAAGTTAAAAACATGGTAAGAATATAAAAGTTCTAAACACTAAACTATTAAAGTTTACAAACTCATAAACAATTTAGAACGGAAACGTCACCTAAGACACTGAAAAGTGATTTTGGTCTTTTAAATCAATTGCTGCTTTGACTTAAATACTGTTTGCGTTTTATTCGTCGAATTGAGCGGACTGTGTTGATTATTTAAAATATGTGATTTATTTACATATATACAGGTTGTTCCAATATATACAGATTTAATTTTAGTAGATGCTGCCTGTTGGAAGTTGATTATGCTCATGCAAGAGCTACAATAGTAATAAAATTGAACATGGTGACTGCGATGTCACACATGAACTAAATGCGTTCTCGTTGAATACGTAGAAACTGATCTTACACATTATCTATGCGTTACTCATGTGGTAGAGTAGATATGCGTTTCAATATATAATAAAAAAACATGATGTGATAATACATGGGCGATCTGCGATGCTTATACCGCATGCAGACATGAAAACCGAAGAACTTCTTCTAACTCTAACAGAGATGCAATATGGCGGCGTTAAAGGGTTGCTACAAGTTAGGAAAGGAGCCAGACTAGTAGTTGGCGCGAACAAACACTGATTTAAGTATCAAAAATTCTGAAGCTCGATGGACGAATCTGTACAATCTGGAAAGAATCACGGAGAAATGCCAAAACCTGCAAATGAGCCATTTGCCGGAATGGCGCAAGAGGCATGTAGAGTACGCCGACACAAAATGGCGCATTTTGTTCTCCGTAGTAGAATGTGACCACACGTCCCGTTTTTTGGTAGCTTGTCCCGTTGTCCCAAAGCACAGATTTGGGACGCCGAAATATCCCGTTTTCAAAAAGAGACCAACTCACGATAGCAATTTCAAACAAGAAGTTTCCACAAATTAAAAGCCACCGACAACAATCCGACGGTAATGTCTAGTAGCCGGGTGATGACGGAGCATGCGCTATGCACGTCACACATATGTATGTTGGTCAGAAGCCTCCTATCTTGTACTTCAATACAAGTTCAATACGTTCTAACTTCATTACATCGCACGAAGTGACAGAATGAAATACTGGGAATATTGAAACCGAAAGTCTTTGGGTGGAACTGTTCGAACACTTTCACGCCAATATTTTAAATCATACGAACTTTCGTATAATTATTGAATATATTCTATGTCTGCCCGGCACTAATGCACCCGTAGAAAGGGTCTTTTTTCGTATGAATAACTTGTGGTAGAGCTAGAAAACACAGCTGCAAGTCGTAGTTTATAAAGCAACGTTCATTTCCAAAGTAAATGTTAAGAATTCCTACCAAGAATTTCATTCTTTTCTACATGAACACCAAATATACTGAATCAAAAATGTGTTTTTCAGAAAAATTCAAGATCACGTGAATTATTTATTTTCACGTGTTTATTCCTGCTCTTTTAAATTATTATTTAAATCATAAAAACTGTGGCAAATGTTGAATGGTTATTACAAATATTTTTTATTCTAGTAGTTTGTGAATAAATAATGTTTTTTTAAAATTTTAGTGCCAAGATTAGTATGAAAGTCAACAAGTGTATAGGCCTTAGGTGTCTAAAATTTCAATTTCGAAATACAAAAAATTGCATTTTTTAATTTTATTATTGGTTTTGTTTAATTTAAACTCTTTTGGATAGCAATTAAATACAGATACTTCTCCATTTATACCCCACTCCCAACGTGACATCCACTGCTGGGAAAAGCTACGGGAATCTTTCTTGGGGACACTAATAAGTCTAAGTAAAGTTTTCGCCAATTTGAAACAAATCTTCATACAAACTCATTGCTTTTTCAATTTCGAAATGCACATAATTGCCTAACTAGTTCATTCTACCACTTATTAGACGGTGACGAAATAACGTAGCTAAACGTAAAGCGTTGAATTTAAACTACGTCATTACATCAGGGTTGGCAGTTCGAGGCATTAAAGCTCGAATTTGAAAGTTAGGGTTTTTTTTGGGACATTAATCCCGTTTTTGGGTAGCCTGTCTCGTTGTCCCCAAGTACAGCTTCGGGACGCCGAAATGTCCCGTTTTCAGAAAGAGAGCAACCCACGATAACAAATTTTAAAAAAAATCCTACGGCAATGTCGGGTGATGGACATGAGCTACATATCGTCGCTTAACAAGTAACACATCTCGATTTTTTGAAATTTCAAAGAGGAAGAGATAACTGAATTTTTCTGAACCAATGACGAATATTTTTGAATTTTTTTTCCACATCTGATGCGAACATGCGGCATCATATCAGATGTTAAACAAATTCTGAAATATTCGTTTTTGGTTGCGAAAAATTCAGGTTTTCTTCCTTTCTTTTGAAAAAATTGAGATGTGTTACTTGTTAAGCGACGATATGTCACACATATGCAAGTCGGTCAGAAGCCTGCTGTCTCGAATTTCTAACCAACTACTTTGCACCGCGAAAAGTGACAGAATAGAACGCTGGGAATGTTTCAACCGAAAGTCGTTGGGTCGAACATTTTTACAGCCATCATTTGAATCATGCGAATTTTCATATAATTATTGAATATATTCTGTCTGCCAGGCAATTTTCTTTTATGAATAGGTCGTGGATGAGCGGAAAAACACAGTTACAAGGCGCAATTTTTAAAGCATCGTTAATTAACAAAGTAAATTTTAAGAAATATTGCCAAGGATTTTATTCTAATTTGAAATCAACACCAAAAATACCGAAGGGAAAATTTGTTCTACAGAGAAACGCAAGAACACATATTTATTTTCAAGTGTTCATTCGTGTTCTTTTCATTGATAAATATAAACTGAAGAAATATTCGTTTTCTTGAATACACATACTATTGGCTAAAAATTAGTTGATGTCCCGTTTTGAGGCAAAAAATAAATGGTCACTATAGACATAACTCGTATTTTCCAACAAAACTGTCGAGCAAATTAATTTAATCTTTTAAATTGATTTCTTTTCTTACATCAGCCCCCAGACCCAAAGATACATCCATATCCACCATCACTAAGAATGGTTCCAAGAAACTAGTTTCAATGATACGTAAATGTCACCAAGAAAAATGTTCTCTCATTAACTCTTTCAGTACCCAGTACATTTGGCTAAAACAGACCTTAAAAGTACAAGGCTTATTAACCAGTGCATGGCAATCTTACTTGAAAGGTTGGTAATAAAAGGTATATAACCTAGACAGAATTATAAGAGTAATATTAGACATCTCTACTAATAATAAAGGAGGACGTGTGTGTGTTGCCGCTCTGCAGGACAGACCGTTGGACCTAGAGCTACGAAATTTGGCACGAACAATCTTTGGAGGGTGGGAATGTACCCCTTTGAGCCGTTGTTTTGATTAGAATTTTAATTAATTCAAATTTAAGCGAAATTTTGGAGTTCATCCTCAATAATTTCCGAAAATATTACAGCACAAAAATCATTTTTACGCCATTTGAAATTGCCAAAGATTACCTTTCAATGATATCAATCAGGGTAGACCGGGGTTAGTCGGGCAGGTTTTTCTTTTAAGAATTTTTGTCAAAAGGGAATTCGAAATTTTTAAAAGCTTTTTAAGCTGAAACTATTAGTGAACCTTCAGAAATAATTAGCCATAGTAAAATTTGAATATATTAACTATCAGTATTAATTTAAAACCTCAAACTGACACCAAGTCGCTTGGCCCAACCTGCCTCGACTGCGGGGTAAGTTGAACCACTACTAGCATGAAGCGACTATCACAAAACATTCTTCTATATTATTACACTTTATTAATTAAGTAACGTTGTGTTATTATCTACATTATGTGTATTATATACAAATTTTGTGCACTTCTATTCAATAGAAACTGAGAGACAGCTTTTATGGTCATCGTCAAATAGTATTGTGTAATTATAATCAAAATTGAGTTCGCATGCTTTTTCATGACAAGTATCTTGCCTAGTAAATCTGGTACAATTCCATCCCACATATTCAAAGATGTTTCTATAACGCACATCCCGATAAACCCTGTGTAGCAGCGCGGGCCAACATGCCCCATGCGAAATGGCCCAACTAGCCCCATATCGCCATTTTGATTAAATTTTGAGTGTAGGGATTAATTCTGAAAACATTTTGATAAACAAAAAAGCCCTAAAGTAACAATGAAGAATTATCTTACTTAATATTATTGGAAAAATGGAAACTATAATTTATAAGCAAAGAAAAAAAAAACGATTATTCATAAGTGAGGGAATTTTCTCAGCTTTGCAAAAATTAGAAAATTCCGGCTGGTTCTTTAATGTACGCTGCTTCTTCAATGTCGTTGATGTGGAAGAAGGAAGACGGGATAATACACACTTGTCTGGAATGGCAGCATTAAATACCGAAAAGTATTAAAAATATCGCGACTGGCCCAACTTGCCCCTACGGCCAACTAGCCCGAGTCTACCATAAGTTGCCGTACAATTTTTTTCTCTAATTTTAATTACCTTTTAAAAATATTTTTGCCATAATTTACAAGAATACTGTTCGTTGTTGCAACGCAATTCAAACCATTTTCATTGTTTAAAGAAATATTTAATTGCTTGTTTCTCTTTCATTGCTGAAAGCTAAGGTATTATGCTAATACATTTGGCTTTCATATTTTATTTCATCAACATTTTGGTGGAATCTGTAAACCAAGCTCTTCGAGATATGAGGCATATTAAGAAATAGATCTAGTAAGCAGGATGATAATGACTGCTATGTTTTCATTCTTTTTTCAGCAAATTTTAATTCAGGAAACATGCCGCTGCCCATGAAATGTGTTGCGCCATTTCAATGTTGAAATCAATTGCATATTTTGCAAGAGGAATAAGTAAGTGAGAATAGCGCGGACAACTTGCAATTAGATGTTACCTGACACGGTCAGTTATTTGACTTCTTTAGGAATATTTATGTAGACAATGAACAGAAGAGGTGCAAGGCCGCTAAAAGAACACTGCTACGGTCTGATTGCGTTGTTAAGGGAAACATATAATTATTAAAAATTCAATTGAAATTATATTCCCGACGAACAAGCTGGTCGTCGACGGTGACTAGCATAGAATATTAGCAAACAATATACGGTAATTGTGGAGTTTACGGTACTCACCTGTTTCTTGCCAATTTTTCTTGGCGCAATTTCATGTGCCGTCGCCAAATACTGTTTTGGATGTGCAGTACGCTTTTTATTGCTCTCTTGCGCATGCGTCTCCTGAAAACGAGAGATTGATCACGCAATGCCTGCGGCATTTTATACGTGTCCCGGGGAAATTTTTTTAACTTTAAAAAACATCAACGGCTTCGCTTTCAGCATAGCAGGAAATTAGTAGCTTCGCTTTTTCATTGAATGTTAGGAATCTAGGTCTTTTAAAAAAATTCCGAAAACTAGAATTTCATTTCCGCACGCAATGCCTGCAGAATTTCAAGCTTGCATCGGCCAAATTTTTTAAGTTAAAAAACATCAGCGGCTTCGCTTTCAGCATAGCGGAATACTCGTAGCTTTGCTTATTCATTGAGAAACGAAACGCACAGAATAACATACACGGTACTGAACCGATATTCCATCTGAAGAATTCCAAACGAAGTTTTATTCAAATTCGAATTTATCGACCAATCACATCGAAGAGTTGAACAAAACAGTTCAATCGAAACGTGGCGCAATATAGCCTGATAATCAAAACGCCGCTGAGAAGATCAATTTGTGCGCACGCGCGCTTGTCACTCGTTAAAAACATGTAGACGCATCCAAAACAAATGTTCTCTCGTCGCCGTTCTTGGCGGCAAAAAGAGTTGGCGATCCTAAGAGGAACGAAGCAAGTAGGTACTGTAAACTCCACATAAACCCAATATGCTACCAATTTTGAAAGGTTTGTCCCTTTTGCAGCTTGATGAATGATCTGAAATCCTGCGAGAGCAAACTGAAAGACGCGACGCGCCACTGCAACTTATTAAACAAAAATTTGGCAGCCAGGCAGTTTCACCTGACTGTGCTGAAGACCCAGAAGGCGAAGCTGGAGGAATGCTGCAAGGAGAAACACGACGAAGCCGAAAGTCTCAAAGTAAGAGCTCGCTGCTAAATTTGCTGCGCCTGTCCGAAGGCAAAATGCTAAATTGGTACTTTTATGTTAGCCGGACCCAAATGTCGCCAAAATTTGGCGGAATTCTACATTGTTTGGCGATTTTTCGCTTGCGCCCTGCTAAAATGTCGCCAATTGTGAACCAAACGCGAGTCAAGTCGCCGGGCGCAAATGTCGCCACCAGAACCAACGCAAACCGTCGCCGTAGAATGTCGCCAAAATTTGGCGGAAGTCTTCCATTATTTCATGATTTTCGTTTGCGCCCCTGCTAAAATGTCGCCAATTGTGACCAAATGCCCGGCTAAAAGACGCCAATTGTGAACCAAACGCCCGGCCAATATCGCTATATTGTGAAACCCAATCGCCCGGCTAAAATGTCGCAATTGTGAACAAAACGCGAGCCAAGTCACCGGGCGCAAATGTCGCCAAAATGTGGCGGAATTCTACATTGTTTGGCGATTTTTCGCTTGCACCCTGCTAAAATGTCGCCAATTGTGAACCAAACACGAGCCTAGTCGCCGGGCGCAAATGTCGCCAAAATTTGGCGGAATTCTACATTGTTTGGCGATTTTTCGCTTGCGCCCGGCTAGCGGAAAAGTACCGCTAAATTAAATGTAAAACAGAAAAAGAAATGTTTAAGATTGATGCAGCGGAGCCTCTTTATAGCGACCACTCTCCTTTCCGAGGAAAATTGGCCACTTTGATGGGGTTTCATGTTTGGAAGAACAAAATATGTATTTAAACAAACTCTACTTCGTTATTTCAGATAAAGTAAATTTTAAGAGTCATTTTACACCTCAATGCATGATTTTTTAAATTTCAAAATAAAAAAATATTTTTGGCATGGGAAGATCACATATAACAACAGAAAAATACGCAGAAAAATCATAAGAGAATGGTCATATTATTAAATTGAATCAATCAATTTTTAGTTTGTATTGAAACATGCAAATCAAATGTTATGTCAATGGATCCATTTGTTATGTGTATATAAACAACTTCCCCAAAAAGGAGTGAGTTAATTGGTTAGACTACCACTACCATATTTTTAGTCAGCCAATGAGAAAAGTGAGCTAAATTCAATCGGAATCGGCCTAGCCATTTGGAAGTGATGCTGGGACATCACTTACATGCACACACTGAGCTTTGTATATGTATAATGATTTTTCTAAGTGAAAAGTTGCTAATTTTTTTTAAATTAACCCTTCAATGCACGATTTTTTTAAATTTCAAAATAATGTTTTTGGCATGGGAATTTCACATATAACAACAGAAAAACACACACAAAAAAATCAAAAGACAATTATGATATTATTAAATTGAATTTAATGAACATATCGAATCACTATTTCTCTTTTATAACACAATGAAAAATTTATTTAAAAAGTAATATCAAATGTAGAAGCAATGGACGAAACCATCAAAGATGCAAGACTCCTTTTAAATGTTAGAAACTGCGTCAATATGTCAGTAGGTGTATCAGGAATTGAATAACTGACTACCACTGACTATTTTTGTATCAGTCAATTTACAGAAAGAACATCTAAGAACGTTATCATGTTGATAAAAACTCTGCTTTGGAATTAATGTGCGAAGAAAGCATTTCTTTAAAAAATCATACAGTGGTAAAAACACGTGACTCAAAGATTTGATGAAAAAATGATATTGGTTTGATTTTTATTACAGCAGTAAAAGACATTGTTGCAAATTGTGTTTACAATTAATTTTGAAAAATATTAAAATAAAAGAAAAAATTTCAGGGAATGAAAGTGATATTACTGAAAAGGCAATTTTTTGAATTTTAAATGGTGAAAAAATTTTTTCCGTGCAATTATATGCCCAGGAGTTATTGAAAGAAACGTTAACATTTCTATTGCTTTTAAATTAATTAAGAATCGAATGAAAGTTTTAAAAGACCTTTTCTTAGTGAGCACCTACTACCCAAGAATTAAGTACGCGTCAATTTGATAGTTGGAAGGCCAACGAAACATCGCATTCTGTACAGCGGTGTAGTCGTAAATTAAGCAGCTCCGGACGCTTCGTCCTGGTGATATTGTTGGAGGGTAACATGGAGAATATGATAGTAGGGAAGTAGGGATTACTTCATAATATTTTTAAAAACATTAAGTATTTGCTTACGTTTGAAATCTATAATTATTTCACTTAGGTACTGAAATCCTGAAACAATAAATCGTCAACACTTTACAGTTACAGCTGGACCTCTATTTAACGAACCTCTATTTTGAGAATTTCTCTATTTTGCGAACTTTTTCTTGGAACCAAGAACATTTTGCGAATTTCTTCGTAAAATAACCTCCAAATAGCGAAGTGCATTCTCTATTTAAGGAACTTTTTCTTGTGATCCAATATATTTTTTTCTCCCTTTTTCTCAAAATATTTCTAAACATTTCAAACTTATTCTTTCTTTTAACACATTTTATGGTGATCAATGATCTTGAAGCTGGAAAATGTCAAAGCGAAAGTGTTTGAGCATCAGAGAAAAAAATTTAATTCTTCATGAGGTGGATAAAGGTGTGAAGAAAATGGATATTGCTTTAAATTTGGTAGTCCTCCAAACAGCGTATCAACCATAATAAAAAAAATCGTGATAAGATACAAAATTATGATTTATCGAATTCTTGTTCAAAACGTTTAAATGCATGTGTCTATGAAGATGTGGATGATGCAGTTTTGAAGTGGACAGTGTGAAAAATGAAAACAATTCAGCAATGAATTGCGATGAAGACGAAGATGATGAAGATGGAAATGATCATGATGCAGAAATCAACAAACCTTCGTATGATGAAATGCTAAAATTCATTAATTTTAATATAAAATTATTTTTTAAATTGAAAATACAGTGTATTCCCCGACAATGTTTTGTTTTATTCTTGCTTTCCTTGCAGATTTCTTTTTGACGGGTAAAATATATAAAACAAATAGATATTAATTTATAAAATAAAGGTGCGATTAATTACTTTTTTAATAATATTTAGTGTTTATGAATTTAAAATCTGTTTTGTGTAGTTAAAGTATTTTAAAAGGTGAATCTCTATTTAACGAATTTTCCATATAACGAACTTTTTTTCGGGATTTAGCGACTTCGTTAAATAGAGGTCCGACTGTATTTTATTTTTGATCGAACATTAACATAATGAATACTATAGTAAAAAGCATGAATATAATGAAGATGTTAAAGAATAATTTAAAAAAAAAATTATCTTGATTTCACGTTATACCGAAATTAAGTAATAATCAAGCAAGTAAATTAAGTAATGAAATCACGGCATTGTTAAATAATATCGAAAATATCTTGAGTTTTCAGAATCGAAACATAAAACACAATTAAATGTTTGCAACCATTGTACTTTTAATCCCTTCTCGCCACCACTTACAGCCTAATTACTTTTATTAATTTAAATATTTGTCATATTTTGAAAGGTAAAGACAGCGTTGTTTTAAGGAGGTATCTTACGATTTTTTTTCTTATTTATTTCTCATAAAGAAAAAACAATACCGTAACGCAGTTCCGGTGCGATCCGACTCCTGATTCAGAGCCCAACGCTTCGTTGGAGTTGGTGCTCGCAAATTTAGCAAAACGCAACACCTCTTCACATCAATTTACAGCCTGAAACATTATCACGTTAACCCTTTATAAGGCCATTTTTTTCTAGTTGTGGTATAATAAAATAACTTATTAAGTATTGAGATTAATTTAAGAAACGTAATTGGTTCAGCTTATTAGATGGCATCAATTTTTTGCTAATTAATTTTATTAATTAATGATTAATTACCAAGTCAAGACACTTCGTTATGGTTTGAGATAAGAAATTGGAACATCCAGGTTTTTGTTTCATCGAAACGTTTGGTGAGAACTTACATCAACCTTAAAAAATGCATTTAAAAATAGATGAATTTGGTAGGAGGTCATATTCCCACGGCCTGAGAAAGGGTTAAGATGAATTAAGAAGGAGTTTATAGCTTTTCTACACCGGGAAAATATAGTCTTATTATTTTATTTTGCAATAGTCTGCGATGAGCAAAGTAACTTCGATGAAAAACGACTTGGCTCGAAGAGTGAGCCTTTTCGGACAAAAACTCGCCAATCTCGAGCTGGAGAAGCAGAGAGGAAGCTCTTCATTTCAACAGGAGGAGCGTGACATTGTGTGGAGGAGGGAAGCCGGAAAGAACAAGGAGATAGGGCTCTTGAAACTCGAAATAAAAAAGCTGCACATTGAACTGAATTCTGCATCAGAGGCAAGTATACACCAGTTGTTGTTTTCTTATCTGAAATTATGCGTACGAGGGACGTTCCGAAAGTTAGTTTCGCCATGATTTTTGACAAGGAAGCTGTACTACTATCCGAAACATACAATGGTATAACAAAATATAAACTTTTGGCTATTTTTCCACATATTCGCCACCGACATTGATACATTTGTCGTACCGTGGCATGAAATTCAAGAAACCATCCTTTTAGAAATCGGTGCCCATCGATCGAAGGAAGTTCTTCACAGCCTGCCGCACCTCTTCATTGCTTCGGAAGTGACGTCACGATAGTGCTGACTTCAATGCAGGGAAAAGGATAGATGGGTGTCGAAGGACCTCACGCTAATCACAAGGATGCAAGAATGGCAATAAGCCTTGAGAGGTTTGTTCTTGGACGATAATAGCAAGCCCCACACAGCAAGGGACACAAAAGAACACATTATTCGCCTGGTATGGGAGAGAGTGGATCACCCGGCCTACAGCCCCGATCTTGCCTGATTAGACTTCCACCTTTTTCCTGCATTGTGAAGTCAGCACTATCGGGACGTCACTTCCGAAGCCATGAAGAGGTGCATCAGGCTGTGAAGAATTTCCTTCGCTCGCTGGGTACCGATTTCTAGAAGGATTGTATCTCAAAATTGATTTCACGGTTCGACAACTGTATCAATGTCGGTGGGGAAGAAGTGCAAAAATAGCCAAAAGTTTGTATTTTGTCATGCCATTGTATGTTTCGGATTGCAGTAAAGCTTCCTTGTGAAAAAGCATGACGAAACTTACTTTCGGAACATCCTTAGTAAATAAAAGGTAATTGCAAAATAATCAGCGGGCTTAAACTCACTATACTTCGAAAAACATTACAGCTATGGAAATAAACAATACCTCATTAAAAATGGAAACGATTCATTTTTTTCGAAGAAATTACAAATATTTCATTTGTCAAAGAAAGTGAAAGTGATATTTAATAAAACTTCTAACTAATTATGATAATTTTAAATTCATTTATAACTGCTATCCATTTATTAAATCAAACAAAACTAATAATGAAATAAGCAAATGTAATTTATTAGATATGGAAATTGAAATATTAAATTCAGGAGTCTGTATTGGTATATTTGATAAAAGAAAAGAATTTAAATTTAAGGCTATTACACTTTGTCATTTTCATACAAATCTTCATTACAAAATTTCAAAGAATTCCATTTTTTTCTCAAATTAATAGAATTAATAGCATTTGTAATAACCATTCTAATTTTGTTAAAGCTTTAGATAATCTAAAGAATATTCTTGAAGACAACGGATTCCCAGATTCTTTCATTAATGTTAATAGTTTTTTTCAAATGAGTATAAAAAGTTTATAATTTTTCTTTATTAATAGTTTATTTTAATTTTATTTGTTATAACTATTTAAATATTAGCCTTTTTTCTTCTGATTAATTAGTTAGAATTTTTCTTCATGGATGGAGCTAGGTTTGCTAGCTTCCAGAATTTTTTACTCCCTTTGTCATCGTAAGTTTTGGCGTCTCTTGTCTTCATCATAATTTCGGCAGAGAGGGTAAATCATTTTACACACTCTAGTATCTTTTGGATTTTTATTAAGGATTTTTTGCCTCTTGATTTTTCAAAATGTTTCTTGTATTGAGGTCGGACAAAATTCAGGGCACAAAGGGTATATTTTTGATTTATAATCTTACCCTTGACAGAAAATTTTGTCCATTTTAGAACTTCAATGGCGAGTGCTCTTCCAGAAAGTTCGTCATTCAGGTTCTCATTCATGCCTTCCAATTTGAATATTTTTCTTCTACATTCTAAATTATATTTTATGTTTTTTTAATATTAATCGTTGTAATTTTCTGTTGATGTAATCACTTGATGCTGTTGCGTTGAGCACGCAAAAAGGTGTATTGTTATCGTTATTGTTTAAATCTTTTGTTCCTTATTTATACTCTTTCTTTTTTTACTTTTGTTTTATATTTATATTATTTATTTAATAAAACTGCAACAGCCGTGCAATGCAGTGAAGCAAACAAACTGAGAAAGAAGAGGGGGGGGGGGCGACGACCCTCCCTGCCTTCACTTTGGCCCTCACCCTGTGCATTGCGAGCCTCTTGGGATCTCGCAGGGCGACATAAATATCTCTCTTGCTTTTGCCTTCGCAAAAGCCGGAGGCAACAGGTGACGCCTTGCGAGCTCCCGAGAGCCTCGCAATGCACAGAGCCAAAGTGAAGGCAGGGAGGGTTCTTTGATGCGACGTGCAGTAATCGACCTCTCCCCCAAAGACGTTGGAGCATGCCTTCGGCTATGTTTTCGTAAAGCGTTGATTACACGCAGTGGCTGCTCGTCAGCTCAGAAACGAGTAGTGCTACAGAAGTTGTATAAACCTAAGTTGTAGCTATTTTTATGCTGATTATTTTGGTTTATAATGATGATAGACTAAAAATTGATAGTTTTTGAGTTGTAAGCAAAAAACAGGGACATTTTTTTCTTGTTTTTTTGCCTATAACTAAAATTTCTATAAAACGTTTTAGTGGTAAAACTCAGATTCGTAATCATCACTCCCAAAAACATAAAATAACAAAAAATTACAACTCCTACAGAATTTGATTTAAAAAAACTACTTAACGAATGGACCACTGATAGAAGACGAAAAGAGACCAAATGAGGAAGTCGCTGGGCAGCTCTCGCGATTCCATTTTCAATGGGAGAAAGGGTTACTTTTTTCTTCCGACTGAGAGCTCCGAGTTGCTCAATGCGCGAAATTTCGATCCCAGGAGGGCAAAATTCTCTGCAGCTCTGCTCTGTCTTTCTCTTAACTCTTGATTTATTTTTCGTCTTGCTTTTATGTTTTTTATTACTTTTTTGCCATTTTCGTTTATCATTGATCTCTCAAAGTGGAAAAGTAAGCCAATTAGAATAAAAACGAACATACAAGTTTTTAAAATAATTTCATGGAAACTGCAGCTCTGCAGGCCTAATGGACGAGCCGCCAGTGATTATACGGTTTTGAGACTTAGTCAACGTATCTGGCAATGGTGGCACTTACTGTCTTTAATGTAACCTCAAGGAAAGAAATCGAAAATTGTTAGATGTTAAGACCTTGGAGGTCCCCTATAGAGGTTTATGTCGTCATGACGTCATCAGGCAATCCAGCGTCCAGGGATTTCTATGCGATTGAGTTCGCGTTTCATCTGGAGACTCGCATGGAAAAGCGAATATGGAGATAAAAATTTAACACCCTCTTCTTTTACCCTCAACCAGCACTGAATCGCGTAATCTATATTTTTGAAGCTGCATCATTTCTGAACCCGATCATTATTTTGTAATTACCCTGTGTATAAAAATATGTATTAGTTTAATTAAACTTAAAAATATGCATTAAAATTTATCTGCATTTTTTTCTCTCTTTGCTTAGAATTATCACAACTAATTTATTGCAGTTAAAGTTAAAAAAAAAAAAACGTTGATGCTGCCACAGTGTAATTTATGTTCGACTTTCCATCCGAGTTGGCAGTGAACATATTGTTCAACCCTCTGGTGGGAGTACCAGCAGGTCGGAGCAAATTTAGCGTTTCGCAGTTACTTTTCCGTACGGGATTTAAAGTCAATATATGGATATTAAAACACACAGAATTTGGTGAAACTGATTTGTTGTATTTAATAGTAGAGTAGAATCCCGCTAATCCAAACTAATTGGGACCGCTGCCTGTTCGGATTACAAAAAATTCGGATTACCCGAAATTCCGATAAAAATAGAAAAGAAAAAGATGTGTGCTAAAAAAAATGTAAGTTTTAAGTACTCAGTACTACTATCTCTTGAATTCCTTTTATTCAAAAGCAATAGAAAGAGAATGTCTCCCCTTTTCACTAGAATAATGGATGGGTTCCTGTATGAAGTGACCTTATCTTACGGTCAACAGAAGATGGGATTCATTCCGTGAAAATAGCGAGCCATGACGGCGGAGGCTAAAGAATAGATTTTTTCTTTCTTCTTCCACGTGCAATAGCATAACATCACTTCGTCAGAGAAATCTGACAATTTTTTTCAGCCCAAAAAGGTCGTTAATGTAAATGTGTATGTGATGTGTTAATGAAATGTGATTTTATTAAATGTAAATGTGATCCTTGCATTATTGCATTAGTTTCTTCAATGTGTACAAAATTGTGCATGCTGAAAAAGTACTTTTTCGTTTTTAGTATGTATATTCAAATCTTTTCAGGTAATCTTTTCAATAACATATGATTTTCGAAAATAAAATCGGTTCGGATTAACTGGAATTTCGGATTAGCGTTGTTCTACTGTACTTATAATACATAAAAACGTACATTTTTAGTTTCTGTCATTTTATAAAGTGTGACATTTTGCAAAAAAGCCCTATTAGCCTCTCCGAAGAGATAGATAAGCATTGATATCTGTAAGTTGATTCAAACATTTGAATGCGGCATCGGGAGGAAAGTTTTCTTTCAATACCGCTAGCCTCTGTCGCCGTGCTGCGCACCACGCAATCATGTTTAACATCAGGCCTCTAGGCTGGCGGCACCGACTTCTATGACGACTTGCGAATGCCGCCACTATGGGGGCATCGACCGCAAAGGGTTAAATCAGTTGATAGGCTGCTAGATGGCGCTGATGAACTGATCTGAATCTCTTGTTTTATCACTAACTCTCGTTATAACTCGCATCAAATTTCCGTTTTGCACAGTAGAAGATTTTAATCTGGTGGTGTGAAAATTTTGAAAATTATTTGATTAGATTAAATGAAATTTAGTTTATCGAATATGCGTTGTAATGAAATCAATATCCTGTGGAACGGCCGCTGGGTAAAAGTTTTCCAAAGTACGTAACGCAGCGATTCTCAACCTGTGGGGCGCACCCCTAGGGGGGCGTGATAACTCTAAATGGGGGGCGCGAGCGTATCGGAAAGAAAATATTATTAAAAAATTGATTAATTTACTGAAAGGAAAGTAAAACAAATACAATATGACATAATAAAAATTAAAATATACATTTACACTGATATAATGCACTTAAAAATAGGATTTTATCAGTACTGCGCAATGTATTTAATAATTGACTAATCAATACTAAATTAAAACCAAGCTTAATAATTATTAGCGACTACCTTGGGACTGTCTTGCAGAGAAAAGTTATTCGAAGGAACGTTTAATATTAGAAATAGACATTCTGAGATGGTTTTCTATATTTGACTGAGAATACCCCCCCAAAACAATATTATTGTATACATTGTTTGTTATTGTATGAGACGAGGGGGGGGGGCAATGAAAATTATGATTGAATATTGGGTCGCAAATACTAAAAGGTTGAGAAACACTGACGTAACGCCATTCAATTTCTTTTTCTGCGTCCACAAACAATGAGATACCCAAGAATAAATGGATTTTTAATATGCTCTATAACAGGGCTTCACAACCTGTTTTCCCTCGCGTACCCCTTAAATAATCTCTATATTTTTGCGTACCCCCTACTGTCATATCCTCCCCACCACTACCACCAACACCAACCATATGTTTATGCAAAGAAGTTTTTTTTTATCAATAATGTAAGCGCTTAGGTTAGCTGTATCCGAACACGTTCGGAGCACTTTTTTTAAAATTGTGAAATAGAAACACCAAAATATGTTTTTTAGATTCGAATTTAATAAAGCTAATATTAGAGTATGATTTTTGAGTATAAATTATTACAAATTTACAAAAATCTTGAATGTCTGCTTCTTTTTAGAGGAAATTCCCCAAAACTTCAAACATGCTAGAGGTCGAACTTTTGTAATAATTCAAATAAAACTAATACGAACTATACTAACTAATACTAAAATAAACTACATACTATGGACTAGTGCTTGTACTAGAATCTTAACATTCTTTGGATAAATAAACATTTTAGAGATAATCGAACAATCATTATTAGATTTTCAGCAAATTTTTTGTGTCATTTTTCAAATATAAGACCATAATTAAAAAAATATTGTTACAATAAACATTATTCTTTTACATTCACTAGAGAAACATTTGAAGAAAGTGTTCACAAAATTTCAGAACAATCGAATGATAATATCTCGAGTTTGAAGTGTGATGTTTGAAGTGTGAAAAATATGCATAAAATCTAATTTTGAGAAAAATCAAATTTTAGTTTTGCCAAGCGCTCAAATTAAGTATCTAGACTTTAAAAAAATTCCTAAAAATATAATAACATCATATTAACTTGAAAAAATGCAGTTTAAAAGAATTTTTGACAGGTTTCTGTCCCTTTAAATTACAACTTCCGGTTAATAAAACTCCCACTTCCGGTTTTCGGTTTGTTATAAAACAATTAATATCTCATCTTCTAATTAACATACCGACAAAAGTAAATATGTTTTAGAAAGGTAAATGAATGAACTATCCAAAACATCAAAAATTAAAAAATGGGAATTTTGGTCGAAAATTGACTTTTCAACGTGTTCGGATATCTTAAGAGTCAAATGACTCCAATTAATAACATTTGCTGGACTTACTTGCTTATTTTACATTATATTCCATTTTTACAATAGTATTACTTCGACGCTAAAAGAAATAAAATCAGTATTGTAATAATTTAGCATTATAAAGATACTAAAAATTAAACTCCGTAATAATCAACTATTCAAGTGGTATAGTTATTAAATAGCAAGTTTTAAGTTGGGGAAAAAATTCTGTAACTTTTTTAATTCCTTTTTTTCTTGTTTCCGCCATTCCATTATTAACTTTGATTTCGCGTACCCCCAACTATTCCTTCACGTATCCCAGGGATACGCGTACCACAGGTTGAGAACCTCTGTTCTATAATCACATGACTTGATGATTCTTGTTTCAGGAACTTACCGACCTTGAACCCATACATTTGACATCAGCACCTAAGTCTCGATTCGTATATTGTTTAAATCTATAAGATGTTGAATTATCAATTCCTATGTTTGAAAGTAAATTCCACGAAGTAAAACTATCTTTTAATTTTATTGGACTTACGCTTTTTAGACCTTGAAAAGACGTACGGCGTCTCTGAAAACTCAGGAAACTGTTTGCGCTGAAGCTAAGAAAGAGGTAGTTTTTTTTCATCGAGAGTCTCAAGAGCTTAAGAAGAAAATCAGATTTCTAGAAGACGAAAAACAGAAAATGTCGACAGAAATTTCGCAGCTGACCACTGTCCATTCAGATATGCAGAATCAACTCCAGACGATGGAACAAAACGATATCGCTAAAGACCAAGAAATCTCGCTGCTGAAACAAGACATTGAGAAAGGCAAAGAACGAATCCGATTTTACAGCAACAACGAATACGCGACCAGAAAGCAGCTCCAGAAGACCAAGGACAAGTTGAGGGAGGCCCTGAGCCTCCACCAGGCCTTCACTGAGAGCACGCAGCAGCAAATAGAACGAATCAGAAAATTCGAAGATCACGTCCAGATGCTTCAGAAGCAGGTTATTGCTCTCAAGGTAACGAACAACGATGTAAAGTGCACTATGAAGCAGCTGGAGAGACAAAATAGTGAGCTCAGTGCCCAAGTTGAATGCAAAGAGAGAGACTACAAAGGCACACTGAAGACGCTGGAAGAGACAGGGCACGAATTAGAGGTCGCCAAGGTCAAGATCCAGTGCCTTTCTGTCGAGAAATCTAGAGCCGAATACAAACTAGCAGAGAACCAGAAGGAGCTGGCAAAGAAGAAAGAACAAGCCGAATGTTTGGCGATTGATTTTTCAAAAGTGGAAAACGCTGTGAAGGAAAAAGAAAATGAAATCCAAATATTTAAAGTCGAAGTTGAGAGTCTGAGGCGATCCCTTTCAGTGGCGAAGAAAGAGCTACAAGAAAGGGAGTCGATGCAGAAACAGTTGGTGAAAGCTCAAACTCTTTTCGATGGAGAAAGACTGAAATGCAAGGCTTTGGAGGAAGAACTCCAAAGACCCAGAAATTTGCACAGGTAAGAAAAACTTTATTGTCCAGTTTCTCATATTGATTCGTTGGGTATTACAGTCAGTGATACCTCGGTTTCCACCATTAAACCTTCAACCGGCTGAAACGTAGAAAGTCGTTCTCGGATGACTATTCTGAAACCGGCTCGGTCGCAGAAAGTCGTTCTTCGATTATTACTCTTAAACCGGCTCCGAAACATTTGCGTTCACCATTTAGGTACAGAGAGGCCGTTTTCAAAGCATTCAGCTGAAATATTTTTGCCGTTCAAAGGGTTAATTCTTCCGAAAACAGTTGGCGAAATCCGTAACCGAAGAAAGCCGAGACAATAATTTCCATATGAATCAACGCAAATCCAATTGATTCGATCCGTAAAAAACCAAAATACACAGAAGAACACATTTTTATAGAAATAAATATGGTTTTTAATACAAAAACACTAAGCAATTAATATAAAATTGACATAAAAGAGTAATGTAAAGAATAAATGAACATTTAACTTGGTATTTACATTTTTATACCTTTTTGAAAATTAAATTTTTATACGGCCTCCAAGGAGCAAAAATTTTCAATCAGTAAAGTGTTTGTGTTACACTCATCTAGTCACACACAAAGTTGCACGCTTCTATCTTCAAAATTTAGAGAGATATAAGAAGACGAATCTATTGACTTAGATCAATTTTCCATACCTCTGACTGCTGTTTGATCCAGTCTTTCAATGCACATTTCAGGGCTAATATAAATATTTCAGTAAGTAATTAAAAGGGTAGAATCAGGAAATAATATTTACTCTTAATAAATTTAAAAAATGGTCAAATAATACATTAATTCATGTATTCACAAAAATAGTTAATCTTGTGAACCTTCGAAAAATATCCGAAGCAGTGACGGTTCATCTGCTCAGAAAAAAGCAGTGCTATAAAAATATTAACAGAATATAACTGAAATGAACCTTGGAGTATCGAAGACCATGAGGAATGAAAAGTTCATCTGCTCGGAAAAAAGCAGTGCTATAAAAATATTACTAGAATATAACTGAAATGAACCTTTGAGTATCGAAGACCATGAGGAAGGAAAAGCTCATCTGTTCGGAAAAAAGCAGTGCTATAAAAATATTACTAGAATATAACTGAAATGAACCTTGGAGTATCGAAGACCATGAGGAAGGAAAAGCTCATCTGCTCGGAAAAAAGCAGTGCTATAAAAATATTACTAGAATATAACTGAAATGAACCTTGGAGTATCGAAGACCATGAGGAAGGAAAAGAGAGGTGTAGATATTATTGTTTGGAAGTGGAATTCCCCTCACCATAAAGATCTTAGGTATCAAGTTTCAGGTGTCACTTCTCTTTTTGGTCTTTGGCATTAGGACCGGCTTCAGAGCCGGTAGACTCATGTCGAACAAGAAATCTGTCCAAAGAGGACCGTTTCTAACGACAAAATTCTAGGTAAGGCAAAGAAAACCACGCCAAATTTTTCGTTGAAAAACTCGACGATAACCGAATTCAATGAAAACCGAGGTATTATTGTACAAACTTGAGAAGACAGGACTAGATTTAAATACAGAAATTTAAAGCAAGTTAGACTATTGCAAAGCACGATTTGAAGAATATGCTGCAAGACACGCCGTCAGAAGAAATGCATACAAAATTCATTTTAAAATAGCAAGGCTTTTTTGATTGATGATAAACTCGATAATTGTTCAGAAAGACAGGTTTAATAACCTTTTACCTTCTGTATGCAGATAGTCATAACAGTTTCGATGGTTTATACACGATAAAAATAAAGTTGATCTCACTCCCACAAACTCGAGACAGATCTCGTGATAAAGTAATATATTTTTCCCAACAGCCAAGACACAAAAATAGCTACGAAACATCGCAGCCAAAAAGGACCTAACAATAACTTGACTGAAATCATCCTAGGGGCTGTCCATAAATGATGTCACACTTTTTTTCAATATTTTTGACCCCCTCCCCCTTTGGTCATCAAATGTCACACATCACCCTACCCCTTCCCTCCCCCTTGTCACATGTCACATTATATTACATAAACTTGCAGTTCAGAAACAAAGCACTACGTTATAGATCATATGTCAAATTTTATTTTTAAACTTTAACTACGTGTTTTAATGACATTTGTGAGTATAACAATAATAATGATTATATATGTACTTATTTTGTATGAAATAAGATTAAGGTTTACAACAAAAAAACCTAATTAATATACAATAGTAATAAAATATTAATATAAAAGAGCAATTGTAAACAGTAGTATTTTGGAATTTGATATATTTTGCTTTAAATCTTATCTTTACTTTATGAACACAAAATACTCATAAACAGATTGAATTTTTTAAAAAAAAAAAGCACCTCAGTAAGATCAACCTGTTTGTGCCACTACTTTTCTACCACTCACCCAGGTGGGGCGACGTATCTTTTGTTGGACATTTCAAGGGTGTGACAGGGGGAGGTTTGCTTCTAATGATGAAGAATTTCTGCTGCTACCATATTCTCAGAACCTACCCTGAATGCCTTTTTCAAAAAGAAAGGAATATAAGTGAAAAAAAAATCACATGAAAGTTGTTTTAGTCCCGATTAAAAAATACCCTCAAATTCTGGTAATTTCAAAATAACTTCAAAATTTAATCTGCTAATTTTAAATGTTTTTATTTTAACCAAAATCTGTGATGTCACAATTATTGTTACCCCCTCTCCCCCCTTGTCACAAACTGTCACAATTTCCCGAACACCCTCCCCCCCTCCAAGTGTGACATCATTTGTGGACGGCCCCCTACCATACTCGAATTTAAGGTAGAACTCATCATTTCTCGGTGTATTACCTGTCACCCCTAAAAATCGATGTTTCCAGTTGCCCAATTATTCTCAATGCGTCAATAAGGCACTCCTTCAGATTTCTTTTATGAAACAGAGGGCTAATGTAAGCGCTTCTGCATGTCACAAGTAGGCAAATGATCATTAATGACATTTATCTTCAGGGTTGGGTGTAATTGAATCGGTAAGAAAAAGAACAATGCAAGTTCAAATTTCTTTTTGTTTTCTTTTAAAAAATCGGTTCGATGAATGTAGATCTAAGTATTGAGTGTAAGAAGAAGTATTATACGAGCCTCCCTTTATTGGTTCCAGGCATGCTTAAATTTGAATGAATATAGAAGACCTGTACCTATACAAACTTAAAGCTTGATTATTCCCAATTGAGATTTAATAGTACTGTTCTTCTCACCGATTCCATTTGAAATAACCCTTCGACCCGGATGCATATTTACAAACCCTACCCTGATAGAACTGAGGCAGGAAATCGGACAATATGATTGTCTCGCTTCGCCGAAAGCCGATGACGTCGGTCTTTGCTCTCGTGCGTATACTTTTCATTGGTATAATTTCTTACAGTGTGGGATGTTTTATTTTTTATGGTATTTTAAAAAATAATATCATTTTTAAAAATATTACAACCCACGGAAGAATGTTTTCTGTGCTCAACTGTGGGAAAACGGAGAAGAAAAGTAGGACGACTCTTGTTATGTTATGATTGCCGTTCGCTTCGTGCGAGAGCTGAAAACGACGTCACTGCTCCTCGTAGCCAATGATATTGACTGATTTCCTGCCTCAGTTCTATCAGGGTAGGGTTTGTAAATATGCAGCCCGGATCGTAACCATGCATGATAGTGTTGGCAGGACCGCCCAGAACCGATCCGGGTCCAGGAGCACTGTACTTCACTTACTCTGCGACACACCCCTGACTCCGGAGATAATGATCTCTGGTTTGCAGTTTGGATGGTTTGATTCCAAAAAAAATTACAAGGAGTGATTTACAGAAGCAGCTTCCTGAAAACCTTGAGGCTGTTATAAAATTACTATACACAATTTACATTTTTTATTGATTGTTTGATTAAATTGATTATGTGATGTATCTTGCCTTTTGCAGACCTAAGGAAATACACAGAAAAAATTTAGAGTTTTGAGTCATTTCCGAAGTAAATTGAAATTCGTGAATTCAAGGACGATTGGGTCTTTGTTTGCCTTGTTGGGGGGGAGGGAGACTGTTTCTGAGTCCGAGGAAACGTAAATTGAAACTCGTGAATTCAAGGACGATTGGGTCCTTGTTTGTCTGGTTGAGGGGAGACTGTTTCTGAGTCCGAGGATAAGTCAGAATTTGTAACATTGTTTTGGTCATGCTGGAATTTAATAAGGTCTTCATGTTCAAGTAGAAAAGACATTAGTTTGCTGCTTTTTATCCTTGATAATTTATTGCCTAGTAGATTTTGCCACTAAATAGATGTTAAATCCTCTCTTGGTTTAGCTAAATGGGACGAAGACGTTAGGTGACAAGACGTCGCAAAATGGAAGGGCGTTCCAATTTTTACACAGGCACATACATCTGAGTTAAGGAGTTTAAACCTTTTTAGGTAATTTGGAAATGGGCCATGCCCTGTTGCAAATAATATTTGTTGTTTTGACCAAGATACTGGGTTTGATGAAATTTTCGGTATGATACTGAATATTGACCTGCCAGTTAAGCCAGCAATGTACTGGCTTGCTATCCCCTTCACTTATATACATAAATACATACGAACGGTAAATAAACAAGACCCAGCGAGCGTACAAAGAGCAAGGCACATATGACAGTAGCACTTTCAAATGAACGATTACTAAGTAGGGTACATCCCTGCATGCCACTAATTGAACTCTAGCCTTTCCCTACCTTACCCTCCATTTGAGAATTTTGAATTAGCGAACGGAGGTGTCTTTTTTTCCGGTTGTCTAGTCATGTCACAAATTGTTAAAAAAATTTACTCCTAGCCAAAAAATATAAATATAAAACAAAAGTAGAAAAAGAAAGAGTATAAATAAGAAACAAAAGATTTAAACAATAACGA
>BGPR01001747.1:131474-146646 GCA_013235015.1 Araneus ventricosus
CTGTAAATAATTGGCTGTAAATTAAATTATTTCAATCCATGGAACCCGCGTCACCCTTTGCGGCACCTTACCACCACCGCGTCATCCTTTGCAAGTGTCCTACAATGTCAATCCTGTAAATAATTGGCTGTAAATTAAATTATTTCTATCCATGGAACCCGAGTCATCCTTAACGGCTCCTTTTGTAAGTGTTTACTGTAAATAATTGGCTGTAAATTAAATTACTTCAATCCATGGAACCCGCGTCATCCTTTGCGGCTCCTTTTGTAAGTGAAAGGCGGTACTCGGCGCAACAACATATTATAATGATTTTGAAATCTCAAGAAAAGTCTAAGACACATGGAGGACAGAACATATTCGTATATTCTTTAGCCATTGCTGCTGTTTAAGTGTACGAAAGTAAATTCTTTCTTTTTTATGAATTTCCTCGAATTTTCTTCATCGAGAATTAATTAACTCTAACGACAGTCCTTAAGAAATGACATCAAAACACAGATTAAAGCATGAGGATAATTGCTTTTCTAGCTAAGCAAAATAATTAATCTTTTTTGTCCTCATGCCTAAATCAATGGCTTGTTTACCCTCCTCAATGATAAAAGCTTTCCCGACGAGAGATTTTATTCAGATAATAATAGTCTCTTAAATTATTATTATTTTATTCTTTGTTTAAAAGCTCATCATTTAAGTTCAGGAGAAAGTGAATTTTTAAAGTTGCTTATATAGATATCAGATATTTAATCATGTTAATAAATGAAAAGCATTGAAAAAAATTTCTGGTTAAAATAAGTTATAAAAATAAACTACATCCATTTTCCACTTATATGTAAGTCGTCCTTTATTTTTAAACTTTTGCAGAATTTATAAAATATTATTACCCATCGGGATTTTTAAGTACGGAAAAATCGCTTTCTCTTCTCAATTTTTAATAGAACAAAATAAAGAAAGCAAGATAACACAGTGGCGGAATTTTTTTTACATCTTCAGGGGTCAAAACCAGAAGCAGAGTTTCAAATCGGACTTTCTTCTGTTTAAGGGCATGGCATTTGTCAAAGAAAGCCCAAATTGTGACCCGAAAAGTCCGAAAGTGGAATGGAAAAGAAAGGAACATCCTCCAGAAATAGAAGTGAAAAAATAAAAGAGAAAAAAATACTCGAAAAAGACAAAAAATATCCACTGCCTCCGGCGAGTGGTGTGTTACGGCTAATATGCATTTAATTTCATTAAATATCAGTGTTTTAATTCTGTCGCTAATGTTTCATACTTTTGGATCGATAAGATTAGCCTTCTGTTTTGTCTATGTTGAGAAGACCTGATGATTTTGAACCATGGACAGATGCCGAAGGCTCTCTCTCATATTTAGGTGCGACGGGTATAACGAGCCTGACGCAACCTAGCGACCTGGATTCAACTCCACTTTCAGCTTTTTAAGCAAAACTCCTGGCGGTCTCCTCACCAGACATTAGTTTTTTTACTTCCCGTTTTGCAGCAACACCAACGTTATTTTGGGATGGGTCTCGTCATTTTGAACCATGGTCAGATGACGAGGATGACACCTGAGCTGGCACCCTCTCTCCAAGCATTCGAATTACACTAGCGAGAGGACGTTTGACCCACTACTTGCAACAGGCCCACATACACGGCGGATCTTCAGTGGAATCGGGTTTCGAGCCTTGATGGCTACCTAGGCCACCGTGGCCCCATAAATATTATGGAATCGGGAAATCAGTTTTTTTCTCATCTTAACTACCAAGTGGCATAACGCGTAAGAAATCAAAATTTAAACTAGTAGTTCCGTGAACAGTAGACCTCGAGTTAAAAAAAATCACACTAATATCTACTCTTCATTACATTCTTTAAAAGTGTAGCCATCTTTTTCGAATTTGAATTATTTACACAAGTTTTTGTTTTTATCAGTATTCACAAAATTACAATTGAACGTCTGCGTTATCCGCATTAACAAAATTAAAATTAAATGTCATTTGCTGTTATCGGTATTTTGGGGGCATTATGGCTAGAACGGTGTTAACCGTTTGGCTAGAAACGTTGAATAAAGCTAAACAATACATGAAGGATGAAAATTAAAACGGCCACCGTCTTGAAACGGAGTAAAAAATAAAGATCTTTACACATGCGTCGTTTTTAATCACTTCGAGAAACATTCATGCTATCTTCGAAGAAAATCGAACCGCGCGTTTGGCGGTGTTTGCGTAACAAACAAATTTACAAACTGACGAAATGTTGAAAGGTTGAGTTAAAACACTGCCTCGCATTGCTCGCTCAATAAATGTTATGGAATCGTGAAATCAGTTATTGTTTTCAACTTCACCGCAAGGTGCCGCAATCGCATGAAATCGAAATTTAATAATTTAATCCATTAACTGGTGATTAATAATTTAATCCATTAACTGGTGATTAATAATTTAATCCATTAATTGGTGATGAATAATTTAATCCATTAACTGGTGATTAATACTTTAATCCATTAACTGGTGACTGGTCTATAGATTTCGCTGTGCCTGCCATATTTTTAAGGAACCAAAGATCCTTTCCAAATGTATATTCAAAATTTAATTATATTAACAGGTTCTCTTTATATAGGTTTTATAAAATTTTTAACAAGTTCTCTGATGAACTTGACATTTTTAATACGTCTCTTGGTGCTTTTCAATCGAAATGTTTGCATCTTTTAAATACATGATGTGGTTTGTCTTGCCTTTTCACAACATTTCAGATTTTTATGCGTTTTGATTTTCCGTGTTCTTATGTAATCGACCATTTTTTTAATGTCTTTTATAGGTTTTAATTTTTGTACTCTGTTTTTGGCGCCGTGTTTGAATTTATTTTTATCTTAAGTGCTGTAATTTATTTTTACCTCGAGTGTGTATTTACGTTTTAAACTTTTAAACTCCTGGTGTGTTTTTGGAAGACTCGGTACTTGCGTGTTTTGACTTTTTAAGCCTTGCCTTCCGGAAATAGTCTTTTAATTTTTTAAAAAGACTTGCAGTATCATAGTGTGTTTTAGTGCTTTTGTGATTATGTGTTTTCGTTTTTAATTATTTATACGTTTGCAAAAGTTTTATGATTTTGTGTATTCTCTGTGTTCAACTTTTTGTTTTCTAGTGCATTTTTTTTGTTCACTCTTGGTGGCCTTTGTTTGTTGTGTGTTTATAGCACTCTGTCAATGGAGTTTTCTCTGTAGTGTGCTTTTCTTTAAATAAATAAATTCTGAAAAATATTAAAATAACACATTGTCATCGATAACACACAACTGTGCAAACTTCTCAGAACTCACGCACATCAAAAAGTGAAAAATCGGTTACACAATTCCATCTCTACAAACATGAAACAAGTACAGATAAATAGAAGTGTTTAAAAATGTCTCTCCAGTTACCTGATAAGGCATCTTTAAGCTCTTGTAGATCCTCCCCGGAACAATCGTGGACTATCTCGGCGCCTTTGTGCCTGAAGAGGTCCCTGCAAAGAGAAAGGGAGATGATTGAATCGCTCGAAAAACTGCCCCAGTCTTTCATTCATTCGCTCGCCTACCGATAAGTTGAGATGACACAATTTTACCGTAGAAGCGACTTCTAGCAGATAAGTTCATTGTATTCTTTTAGATCAATGCTTTTTTCCCCTTCTGCAGCACGAACGTAATTATCAACCAGCGGGAGTGGCCTCCCCAAAACTTTCTGGTATCCGCCCTAACGCGGGTGGGGAAAAATACAGAGAGTGGCAGTAACATGGACGATTCCCTAACACCAGGAGGGGAAAACGCGCGAATCGTTCGCAACTTTTTTTGCGTCGTACAATGGCGAAGAAACCGAATGTACAATTTGAACGCCTTTTTTTCAGCCGATTGAAACAAAAATTGGGCACGGATCTACAATCAATGTTAGCACAATCTAAGTCATAGGGTTTAGAAGTTATAATGTTCAAAAGTATGAGATTATACAGACAGACAGACAGTCAACAATTCGCGGGATTTGGTCCAAAATTTGATACGGACCTACACTCCTGATCATAAAACTGTGTATCAAATTTTATCCATCTAGCTATTTAAGATTTTGAGTTATCGTGTTCACATGAACACGGACAGACAAACTTCCCGTGGACGGATTTTGTCCAAATCTTGCTAGAACCTACAAATTATGTATAAAGATCATAATTCGAAAATTGTTTTTTTTTCGGACTCGGGGAGGTCTAAAACGTGAAGACTCCTCAAAATCTCGAATCGAATTTTTTGACGATTGCAATACTTTTTCTTTGTATACTTCGTATACGAGAAAGTAAAAAGGAACATTTAAAAAGCTATGGAAAAGAAACATGAAAACATGAAACAGGACAAGTTAAATAAGAGTGTATGTAAAACAAAACAGAGGAAAACTAGAACTTTATTTACCGTTTTTGTCTACGAAATCTTACTGCTGATATCACGCTAGATTCACCATACCTTCCATCTCGAGAATGTCAGAACGACTTTGATTCAGGGGTTGCCATAATTTCCGAAGTGCGGCTCGCTACAAGTTCCTGCGCAGACTGCCAAGGTCAAACGCCAACCATACTAACTTTAGTAAAATAAGCGAAACGCTCGCCAACACACAGTGGCAATGTGCATTTTGAACTAAATTTGCAATTTGAACACCTGTTTTTCAACCGATTTGAACGAAATTTGGGCACAGATCTATAATTAATGTTGGCATACGTGATACCAAGTTTTATTTATCTAAGCCAAAGGGCTTATAAGATACAAGTATACGATTATACAGACCGACAGACAGTCAGCCCTTTGACGGATTTGGCCCAAACTTTTATACGGACCTACATTCATTACGATACAGTTGTGTTCCAAATTTTATCCTTCTAGCTATTCAAGTTTTTGAGTTATAGTGTTCACAATACTTCGGACATACAGATAGAGAGACTTGCCGTTGACGGATTTTGTCCAAAATTTGATAGAAACCTGCAAATTATGTTTAAAGACCACATACCAAATTTCATCCTCGTAGCTCTCATAGTTATCGAGTTATCGTGTTCACAGACAGACATGATTTCAAAATTGTGTTTTTCGGACTCAGGGAGGTCTAAAACGTGGAGATTCGTCGAAATCTCGAGTTCGAATTTTTTGACGATTACAATACTTTCTCTTTGTATACTTCGTATACGAGAAAGTAAAAAGCAACCACCTAAAGATTTATCCCAATAATTTTTTTAAAAAATCGTTCCCTTTCAGATGGAGATCCCTGGAAGGAACCGACACCCCGATCCAGCATTTAATGCTGAAGTGCGTTCATCTGCAGAAGATGCTGATGAAGAAGTCGAACTTACTGTCGAAGAAAGAGAACGAGTTGAGAAACAAAGAAAAAGTGATCGAAGAGTTGGCAGCGGACAGGAAGCGGAGGTCGGAGTTGGAGGCGCAGAAGAAACTTTGGTCGTGTCAGAAAGAACTCTCTGACTGTAAGAATGAAATCAAGTGTCTCCTGGGTGAGAAGTTCGTGTATGAATCGCTGTCATCGAAGCACGTAAACCAAATTAAAAACCTTAAGAATGAACTGAGAAGAGCAAAGCCATCAAGATGCCAACACGACGCGAAGGATGATGAGTTTACGACGGGTTAAGACGGGGAATTTTTGGCAGCTGTCTGTGCTCCCCTGTAGATGTCTGAATACCAGAAAGTTTTTTCTTATCAATCAATTTGTTATAATTTCTATTTCAGGTCTTCATCATTATTTCTTACTGAATTGATTTTCATACGAATTGCGTAGAGGCAATAAAAGTTAACAAAAATACATAAAAGTGTCATTTTGTTTTATTGAAAACCAGCCGCCTTTGGCGAGCAGCTGGTTTGCCGGGATCGTTGCGTGCGAAATACTTCAACATAATCATTCATCCATAGCCTTGTCTTAACCCCTTCTTGGCTGGATTTTTTTCGAATCTCCGGCAAAATGATTATGCTTTCCATTCAGTGCGGGAAATCGCACCTCGAAAACATGAAGAAAGTAAAACTATTTGAGCCATCTATTAGCAGTATTCAGAAATACAAAAAATAATCGCGAAATATAACGAGGCGTGAAAGTAGCGACGAATTCATTTTAACCCTTCAACCGGCTGGAACGTAGAAAGTCGCTCTCTGTTGACTATTCTCAAACCGGCTCGGTCGCAGAAAGTCGTTCTTCGATTATTACTCTAAAACCGGCTCCGGCGTAGAAAGTTGCTCTCTGTTTATTACCCGAAAACCGGCTCCGAAACATTTGCGTTCACCATTTAGCTACAGAGAGGCCGTTTTCAAAGCATTCAGCTGAAATATTTTTGCCTTTCAATGAGTTAACCCCTTCTTGGCTGGATTTTTTTCGAATCTCCGACAAAATGATTATGTTTCCCATTCAAGGCGAGAAATCTCACCGCGATACCATGAAGAAAGTAGGACTATTTGCGCCATCTGCTAGCAATATTCAGAAATACAAAAAATAATCGCGGAATATAACGAGACATGTAAGTAGCGACGAATTCATTTTAAACCACGCAATATTTCTCTTCGTCACGTGACGTGTCACGCCAACCAAGAAGGGGTTAATGCTTCCTCCAGCAAACTATTTTCAAATTTTGACAGACATGTAACCAGAAAAATTGGATCTACCCTCACCCTGTATAAACATCCGTGTCACCTGAATGACAGCCGCTGCACTGCCTCGAGTACTGAGGCCGGAGTTCTAATAGCCTATCACCAGGCCACGGCCCGACCCCTCCGGAAGGAGGTACGCACTGTCACTGGAGGAGGGATCCAGAGCCCCTCCATTGATAAACATGTAACTCGTACTATTTTAGAAGCCTGACATCTTTTCTGTTCATATTACTATGCTTCTGCCCATTTCTCTCTATCTATTTTCTGACCTAAAACGTGAGCTTTATTCTGAACCGGAAAGTGATTAAACTTCAAATAAACTTTAATTGAAACATACTCATAAAGTATACAAGGATAATAAGTGAAATTTTTAAGTATCGCAGTTTTTGTGCTTTATATTTTTTTCAATATCTTAGAGAATTAGAAAATCACCCGTCGTGGTTTGACGGGTGCGAATTGCCTCATTCGAGAGATTTCCCTTCAAATTTGACGTGTTTAAATAGATATATATGCGAGAGAAATGTTTAACATTGATTGAAAACAAATAAAATAAACATGTTTTATGACAGGAAATATTTTTTATTTACATATTATTTAAATATTTATTTTTTTCAAAAAAACCTCTTGGTAAACAACATTCCGTGTGAAGTATTTTTCGTTGTTTAATAATTTTCCTTGTATTTCAGATGTCTCTGTGTGAATTTTAACGTAATTGGGAATCCTAGACCTTGAAAGTGCAACATGTGAAAAGACAGGTTCATCGAGGTAAATTCCAACATGATCAAAAGTTTGCCCCTGAGATTTGTTGATAGTCATTGTGTAAGCTGGAATTAACGGGAACTGGCGGCGGTTGAGAACGAATGGTAGATTCACGTCACTGGTGGCTAATTTAATTCTTGGCAAGAAAACAGCATCGCCTCGATTACAATTTGGCGTCCAAACTCTATCACGCGCATGATATACCACTGACGTAATTTACATTTTCTATTAAAAAACGGAAATTAATTTGAAATACAGGATTAATATAATTTAAAATTTCTCGGGAACTATTGATCATAGCGAGATAAATTTTATATCAATCGATAGAAAATTTTATTTCACTATTTTAGAGCTATCAAATTTGAAATTAGAACGACAATTACTCTTTTAAATTTAAAATGACTGAAATTTGGGTTCTCTAACAATGAAATCATGCTGTTTAACGTCTCGCAGTGCTATGGCGCGAGTTTTATTGTTGGTGACGTCAGAACGTTACCGGAAGATATTAGTAATTTTTGTTTACTGATTCAATAAAATGTTAGTGTACTACAATAAGAAAGGATAACTTCTATTTTAAAGAGCGATGATATATTTTTAAGTACCCATTTGGTATTACAGGAAAGAACAGTAGCGCTTGTAAATGTATAAACTGCAAAATGTTTTCGTCATTGCTTACTTCGGAATTTACCTAATCTTCATACCTTATACATTGGAAGAAAAATTCAGGATAAAACATTTGTCGTTACAATGAAAACGACTTGAATTTCATTCAGTGGCGAATCCAGGGGAGGGGCTATCGGGCTGTAGCCCCTCCCAAAGCTAAACCAAAAATCTTGATTTAATTTAAAATCACTACAACTGTTTGATCGTAATTTTCATTTAAAAAAATAGTAATAAAATCGCGACAACATTGCTTTCTGACTCGACAGGCTCGAAAATTTTCCACTTTTCTAGTCATTCCACTCGCACTTGTACCGTTGGCGCGGTCGAAAACATTTTTCGGCCAGTTATTTCATTGTATTTTTTATTAAATTATCGAAAATATTGTAGTGTTCTTTATTATTCTTATTGTCAGGAGAGGGAAGCCTGTAAAGTTAAAGTGTTTTGGCTTATATAAGCCATGAGGTTTGACATTCAACACTACGATACAAAATTTTTATGACTCAGCTTCCCCCCCCCCCCCAAAGACCCAGATATAAGGATTCCTTATGATTCATTATTTAGAGTGGAAAAAGCTTCTACATTTTAATACACTGATAAAAATGTGCTTGAAAAAGATGGTTTTATTAAATTTATGGAAGAAGTATGAATTTGAATGCTTTCCGAGCCGTATCGCCTGGAAACTCACGATTCGGACGCGAGTAAGTCTCGCAAGAGAGGATAGCGCAGAAAAACAAACCTGCTTCCCATCTGCCGCTGACAGCGCCCGATGCTGTCCATTTCCCGAAAATGCCGTTCTTCCATCAGGAAAATGCCTCGGGACACGAGGTGCCATCTGGCGGTGACAGGCAGAAGCGGGCGGGCATGCTGCGAACCAGTCGACTGTGGCCTTTCGTTCATAATAGCGGTATTAAAAGATTCCGTTGAAGGAAGAATAGATACCGGGGGATGAAAACTCGCGATGCAGGTAATCGTTTGCGTCTTCTCGGAATAAAAGAGAAAGGGATCAGATATTATTCTTTTGGAAGGCGGGGGAGGGGGGGGGAGAAATGCCAATTCAGTTATACAGTGAAACTTCGATTAACTGTCACCGCCCGGACCAGGGCTGTGACGGATAACCGGACAGACGGATAACGTAAATCGCTTTATTTATTTGTTTAAAGAAAAGCACACTACAGAGAAAACTCCATTTACAGAGTGCTATAAACACACAACAAACAAAAGTCACCATGAGTAAATAAAAAATAAAAAAGAATATGCCTTAGAAAGCAAAAAGTAGAACACAGAGAATACATAAAATCATAAAACTTCTGCAAACGTATATATAATTAAAAACGAAAACGCATAATCACAAAACTTTAAGACACACTATGACACCAAAAGTCGTATTTTTAAAAAAATTTAAAGTTCATTTCCAAAAGGCACACACTTGAGATTTAAAAAAAAATGCAACGCTTAAGATAAAAATAAATCAAACACGGCGCCAAAAAACTGGTCGAATACATAAGAACACGGAAAATCAAATAGCGTAAAACTCTAAAATGTTGTAGAAAGGCAAAATAAAACATATCGTGTATTTAAATGATGCAAACATTTCGACTTAAAAGCAACAAGAGACATATTAAAAATGTCGAGTTCATCGGAGAACGTGTTAAAAATTTTATAAAACCTATATAACGAGAACCTGTTAAGGTAATTAAATTTTGAATCTAAATTTGGAAAGGAACTCTGGTTTCTTAAAAATCTGGCGGGCACAGCGAAATCTATCGAGCTCATTATATCATTACAATCAATTGAACCGTTAATAACTTTGTAAAAGAAAAGAACGCGAGAAACATCTCGTCTGGAGGACAAACTAGGCATATTAAAAATATTACGTAGGAGTGAAGAAGATATATCATGCAAGTAAAATCCATATTTTTCTTGAAAAGTAAATATCTCAAGAAGTTGTTCTGTATTCTCTCAATAATTTCAATTTTGTTTCGGTAATTGGGATTCCAGATAATACTGCAGTATTCCAGATCGGAACGAATATGAGCGCAATACAAGACCTTGAGGGTAAGTTCACTGGAAAATTCTCCGGTTCTACGCTTAAGAAATCCAAGCCTGCGATATGCCTCAGAGACCATGGTATCGATATGGCTTTGTATATATGTACGTAATTTCTCAGCTGAGTTGAGGCGAAAAGGAAAATAAAATCCTTTAGAAGTGAATAATGCACACATGTTGTATTTAATTTGACAAAACGATCCATGTGAACTCCCATATAGGAGTAGTCATGTACAGAAATGTATTTGTAATGTTATAAAACGTAGACGTTGACATACCTTTTAGACGATGACGGATAACAGAGACTGACGGTCAACCGAGTGACGGTGGATCGAAGATTTACTGTACACCGAAACCTCTCTATAGCGGCCACCCTAAGTTCAAAGAAAAATTGAGGTACCCTAAAAAGGTTTCGTGTTTAGAAGTAAAGAAACATGTATTTAAACAGGCCTGTATTCCTTTATTTCTGATAAAGATAATTTTAAGAATCATCTAAAAAAGTGATTAAGTCGAAAATTTCTTATTTTTTTGTAAAACGATACCGTTTGTGATTGATTGGATCTTTCAGCCTTTTCGAATGAAGCTTTTTTTCCCCACTTTTGAAAAATGAAACCCTAATCGTTTCGTCGGTAGTTAGGGAATAGCCATTAATTTCATCCATTTTTTTCTTAAGTATGTTGAATCGCAACCCGTATTAGCAGCTTCTTTGTCAGGATCCAAACGGCCTCTTGAAAGGCACAAATGAACTCTTGGAGGCCCCATTCCGGTACACGCAAAGTTTTCTTTTCACGTTGAGTTAGATTAGGTTAGATTAACGTCCCGTTTTGAAGCAACAAGAGGGCTATTTAGGGACGGACATCGCAATTTTGAACCACGGTCAAAGGACGAGGACGGCGCCTGAGTTGGCACACCCCTCTCCAAGCTTCCGCGCTACACCAACTGGAGAGCGTTTGCCCACTGCGTATGATTTAGTGTGCGGCAGGCCCCATACACGGCTGATCTTCGGTAGAATCGGTTTCGAGCCTGAGACCCTCCGGTCACGGGGTCGAGACCTTGTCACTAGGCCACTGCGGCCTCTTTTCACATTGGAAAATGAATGATGGATTTCGATTTGATTTTCAGTGTTTTGTTTTGAGTTTGCTGTCTTTTCTTTCGTCCCTTTGCTCTTAATATAGGTCAAAGAGATGAAAGGAATGCATTTCAATATTAGTAATATTATTTTATTCAAGATAAAAAATTCCATTTTAGTTATACTGTTATACATGAAAGGTATCTTTAGAAAATCCGCTCTCAACCATTCCGGCATTTAAGATCGAATTTTCCATTTAGCTTAATTTAGTTATTTTGAAACTACGCGAAGGGCATTTAGAGACAGATGTTGTAGTTTTGAACGGTGGTCAGATGAAGAAGGTGATACCCGAGCTGTCACCCCACTCTTCAAACATTCACACCAAACCAACGCTTGGACGATTGATTCACGATGACTGGTATACCGTGCCTCGGGCCCATTCGACCTAGAGAAAATGGCGCCCATAGAAAATGACAAAACTGCACTTTTCCCCTCCCATATTTTCAAAAATTTTGAATCCGTATTTTAGGCAACTTTATGCTCTTAATGTTCAGTTCCTCGGCAAAAATTAATTATGTGGAGTAGTTGAAATATAGATTTAAATAATGAAGTGATGACTGTGATTTATAATTTAAAAGCTTTATAGAGCATTTTCGTTATGTTTTCTGTTATTCAAAATAACTCAAAGTAGGAAGTTTTAGCTTTTGAAAAGCAGGATGATTTTTTAAAAAAGCCTTCCGATTTGTTGCTAACAATCTTTTCAATACTTAGCAATATATCTTTTTATCAAATTAATTTATCTTTTTATTAAATTTTTTATCAAAGAAACATTTTTTTAATTATATTAAATACATTTCATGATATGGCAAATCAAAACTGAAGAACTAGCAAATATGTTGTTTTAAAAAAAATTATCTTTGTGTCAGTAAATTAATAAAAAATATTTTGAAATATGAAAAAAGAATAAAATTAAGTACCTATTTCCCCCTTTTTTCAGCGAATGATGGTTTATGAACTTTTTCTTAAAGCTAGTTGATTCAAAGCATCTGCGCTGTAGTGTCTACTCTAAGGAATAATTAATTATATGTATTGTAAGAAAATGTCCAATGTTTGCAATAGTTAAAACTTAGGTCTGGAATTTTGCATCACATATGTTTAAAACTTCTCCGTGAACACAAAAGTTGTTCGAAGACGAACTCTTCCATCGTGACAGCATTTTGTATCAGTAGAACCCCGTCAATCCGAACTAATTGCGGATGACCTTTGTTCGGATGACGGTAAATTCGGATTATAGGAAAAAACTGGGTGCTTCGTAAAGACGTACGGAAAGAGCACGCGGCGATTCTCAAGGTACGCTGGCAAACAAGTTGAGGATTAAAAGATGATATCTGAGTTTGCTCTTCCAATTAAGGTGCTGCGTTCATTCTTAAAGACCCATTCGAATACATCTTTTAAGTTAGAAATAAACATTACCCTTGTTTCTGATTCGTAATTGTTATTTTTCCTTCATTTTTCTTTAATTTTTTTCAGAAAATTAAAAAAATACGTTTGGATTATCCGAAATTTCGGATTCCAGGGGTTCTTCTGTATTTTACTTGAGTTCATGCCATTTCTCCAATAAAGTGTATGCCGAAATGTGCGCACCTGAGTCATGTTGTCACAGCTGTATTCCATGTTGATATCCCCAGTTCGTGAATTAACCCGATTAAACATGGACTACCTTGATTTAGTCTATTTCGAGGTTGATCTGAAGGTTCCCTGGCACGCCAAAGCCTATCTGCTTCGTTTCTAATTGATCCCCTTTGAATCATTTCGTATGTAACTTCTAGGCCTACGTCTAGGTCAAGTTAACTTCACAGGATTGATAGAGGCGAGATTTATTTATGTAGGCAGTCGGTGCATACAACTATTGACACTCAAGTGCTACATGTTAACTTGTACGATTCTACCCTACTCGGCTTCTAGATCTATAATGCCTGTGTTCACATGAATCAGAAGTATTCCATTGTGTGTGACTGGTGACGAAGTCTAAGCAAGACTACTCGTTAATAAAATAACAAATTTAATGAAACAATTAAATTAAAATACTAAATCATTATGCAGCTAGCTAATCAAATGATACAAACAAGGAAGAGCAGAGAATGAACAGCAGCAATCAGTGCTTATATACAGCAACAGGCTCGTCGCTATTGGTCGATAGGCGACATCACAAAGAGGACGGAACCGATCTGCATGAAATCACAATTCAGGATGTTGCCAGATGTCGCGATGATGCCACAAGTACAAAGTAGAAGCAGGCTGTGCGTATGAAATTATGCCTAACAGGAGGAAGTTATAGGTTTTGCTTTGAAAACAAACCGATCGTTGCCATCGGCAAAAGAGAAATTAAACTCTTTTTTGAAGCTACCTACCTTTGCGTTTTATGTATACAGATAAGCTCATAAACCATTGTAACTAAGTGAAATCTTGATTGAGCGCTCTCTGTTTATGGAGTCCAAACCACGCGTCTTATCTGCCCCAACCTATTTATGTCACTGCAGACGGCGGATAATTTGTACTGTTTCAAAAGTCTATCTGTGTGTGTATGGTGTAAGCAGTCCAACACACAGGATAATGGAGAATGAAGGTTTATTTACAAATATGCAGGAAAACACGTAGCACAGGAGTTCTTGCACAGATTACCAATGTAAACAGACAACAATTCACAGGTAATAACAGTTCAGCACTTTGTTATCTAACAACACAAGCAGTCAGCGAATAACTAGTAACGACAATAACTGCACTTTCAATAGCGCTCAGCTCACCATCTTCCTAGCTCGCACTGCGGACGAAGCTCTCGTTTCCAATGGATCAACACTCTACCGCTCGGCGTCTAACAGCTTACTAGCTAGCACAGCGGATAGAACTCCAAAGACGTTTGCGCTCCATGGCGATACCAGTCGACCAACAACACTACCCGTCGTCCAAGCGCTCTCCTTATATAGTTTTCCCGGCAGGCCGTGACATCACATGGAATGATCTAGCACATTCATGGCGTATCTTATCTCCCAATAGAGATATCGAGAAGATTCCAGCACCTTTGAGATCCCACATTTCGTCGCCAAAATCGCCAAATTTGTCTCCAAGTCGCCAAAATGGTTGCCAAGTTTGTCGCCAAAGTCAGGGGTCCAGACTTGGCTACTGTCCGTCATCTCATACTTACCCCTGTAAAACTCTCTTCCCAACCATAAGACTCACATTGATGGGAAGCGACTTTCCATGTCTGTAACAGTACGAAGGACGTTACGAAAGTAAGCTTCGTTGCGCTTTTTCAGACGGAAGCTTTATTAAAAAAAACAAACATACAATGGCATAACAAAATTCAAACTTCTGGCTATTTTTCTACATATTCGCCACCGACATTGAGACGTTTGTCGTACCGTGAAATCAATTTCAAGAAACCATCCTGGTAAAAATCGGTGCCCAGCGAGCGAAGGAAGTTCTTCACAGCCTGATGCACTTCTTCGTTGCTTCGGAAGTGACGTCCCGATAGTGCTCACTTCAATGCAGGAAAAAGGTGCAAGTCTGATGGGGCAAGATCAGGGGTTCAGGCCAGGTGATTCAATCTCTCCCATTCCAGCCGACGAATGTTAAGAGGTGCAGTAGGCTGTGGAGAACTTACTTCGCTCGCTGGGCACCGATTTTTACCAGGATGGTTTCTTGAAATGGACTTCACGGCACTCAATGTCGGTGACGAATATGTAGAAAAATAGCCAAAAGTTTGAATTTTGTTATGCTATTGTATTTCTCGGTTTGTAATAATGCTTCCGTCTGTAAAAGCACGACTAAACTTACTTTCGGAACATTCCTCGTAGAATCGAGTCTCTTTGGAACTTGAGACCACTTCTCTCACCCAAATTTCAGTGCAACTTTTAGTCACTATCATCTAGTGAATTTTCAACAATTAATACAACCAGCGGGATCGGCCTTTCCTAGACTTCCTCGCATATTCCCTAATAAAGACGCCGCATAATAAT
>BGPR01001747.1:155448-180501 GCA_013235015.1 Araneus ventricosus
TTGTTGCCTGTTTGTGTTGCTAAATCCTGAAGTGCTGTTACTGTTATAGCTAGTGATTTGTTGCCTGTTTGTGTTGCTGTGGCAACTTGGCTACAATAATCCCTAGAAAGGGAAAATTAGAACTTTCATCCCCGCGCCCGAAGGGATTCACCCGCAGATACCTTCTGACCCTGCCCCCAGGCGGGTGTGGATTTAATCGAGCTCTAAACTATGTGATGTTTATATTTTATATGTTTTTGTCGTAATGGTGTTTATATGTGTGTTTGTTGTGAATAAATCGAAAAAGGACAAATTGGATTATCATTGAACTGAATATAAAATCACACATGGGAGACCACTACAGTTGCTAATCTTTAGAAGTGCTATTGTTCCTGTTCCTGTTCGTGTTTACGGATTATTCGTGATTAAATCTTCTTTCTCCATTATCCTGCTTGTTGAACTATTTCCGCCATACACCCACAGAACGATTTTCGTAGCAATACGAAACATCGGGCAACGCTACTGTTCCTAGTTATTTTTTTGGGAAATTTTGTATTGTGTCCAATAATTCTCGGACACCCTGTATAAATGGTGTTTTTTAATCAAATAAAAAGCATCCTTGGATGCTTGGTATTAAATCTTCTCCGTTCACTGAATCAATATATTCAAAATGATATTTATAACCGTTTAAGGGTAGACATCATAAAGGAAATTTATCCCTAAAAAATAACTGGAAGCATATCTTTAAAGCATATTTCACATTTATATATAAATGTAAAACTAAAAAAAAAAACACTAAAAACATAACATTCTTTTCAAAGTACAAGAAAAGGATTTCCTATTTTTTAGCCCATAAAATATAGCAAAGTTATAAATCGTTTTAAAGGCCCAGATTTCCCAAAAGCTATTCCAAGGGGGCTTAGATTTAAAGCAAACATTTTGCAAAGATTTTATCCTCAAAAATAACTCCGAGCACTCTTTAAACTACATTTTTCGTGAAGTCATATCCAGTTACCTTCAAAGCGATTTTATTTCCAATTACGGGCGTTCTGATTTCTGTTACTTGAAAGCTCTGTTACGTAATGAATTTAACCCTTTTCCGACTGTTATGTGCTTTTAGGTTCTTTTTTTCCAAATGAGATTTACCGTTCTAATCCTACTAAATTGGATTTTAGCACGGAGGTTATTTCTCAAAAGTGGCCACTTGATGAAATCTGAAGGTATGGTTTTGCTTGTTTTCTCACAGCAAAAAAACTCATAAAATAAAACGGAGTTTTTTGGTAAAATAATTTTGTTTTATAATTGTTGATTTATTTCGTGAAGTGCATTAAGTATATTAAGAAAAAAGTACAGGGTCTCCTCGACTTACAATCCAGTTCCGTTTAGACTAACAGGTCTAAATCGAACTTATATTTTTAACTCTATTTTCATTCAAACAGGTTATAAAAATTGCACATAAAACTCGGAAATTCAATCTCTGAATGTATTGTTATGAATCTGTAACGTTGTTTTCCTGCCATGTTAGTATAATGGTAGGAAAGAGGGATTTACAGAGATTCGTAATGGAATGGAAGCCAATGATCCCGGACTTTGGCGACAAAGTGAAGGTTCTAGAAAATACTAGAACTGTGGCAATATCTCTATTAGGAACGGAGATATAAAGATATTTCTAGAAAATTATATGTGACCTCACGCCCTGTCGGAAAGCTATAAATATCTGGAGGTGCCGAAACAAGCGGATGTGTTTGGACTGATCTCTTTGCTCTTCGAGTTTAAATTGGTCAGCTGTTAGACTTTAAGCGCTATTGACGGTGCTGTTTCTGTTATTGATAACGTTTTCATGTCTGCTTGTGTTGCTAATTTGTACAAGTGCTGTTTTCTTGTCACCTGTGCGTTGTGCTTTCTGATATTTTCCTGGAATAAAGCGCAATTTTCCAATGGCCAGCTTGTTGGACTGCTTTCACCGTACACCTACAGGACGATTTTCGTAACAGTATAACTACTGTAGTACACTAGCTGTCTATGTGGAGCAGCTTGTTCACCGGTAATAGCGGCTGAGTTTCGTTTCATTTGAATCTCTTATGCGTAATCTGAAATTCAAAGTTCCCTTAACACAGACATGGGCAAACTACGGCCCGCGGGCTAACTCCGGCCCGCCGAAAGGTTTTATCCGGCCCGTGGATAGAATTTTAATTTGCCGGTCCGACGGAAATTAAAAGAAAATATAATTTATATATTATATATCCATCTCCTTTTCTACTTTGTTTAAATATTATATTTTTCTTCCTTTTTTTCAAAGGACTGATGTTCTTTTTATTTTCTCTATTTTTGTTCTACGAAACATAAATCGACGGAAATAGCAAGCACAGACAGTGTTGGCGCCAGTGCGTCTGCCTTTCGCTCGCGCCCTCTGGTTGTAATGTTCTTTTTTATTTGATTTATTGATGGTATTTCCGGTTTCATTTTTGTTGAAAATCATTCTGTTCTTCGCATTCAACCACATCGCAACGATGTGTTTCTGTACATTACTCTCAATGCTTATTCTATAGAAGCTATCAATAAACAGACAGCTTTCAATCGGTAAAGTGTTAAAAGCAGAAGTTCTTTGTTAGTTATAGCTGTAGACTGGCACCAAAAAGCGTTCTCTTTCTCGGGGAGCAGACATATGGGAATCCAATATAGGTGAATTAGACCTCACATGTGGCAGACTGCGCATTTTAAGCTCCAGCCAGCGGCTTTTTCCTTTGGCGCGAGTTTTAATATTATTGATTGCGTATGGAAAGATTGCGGACATATAGCATCATTGTGAATATTGGTGAAAGTATTAAAAGTATAGCGTAGCTAGTGCTATATTGGGTTATTCGTAAAATATTTCAACCCCAAAATGGCTACTAAAAAACGTAAGTTGATTCAGAGTGCCGTGCTTTTAATGATGAATGGACCTGGAAATATTTTTTTACAGTTGTTAAAGATAAACTAGTGTGTCTCATCTGCAATGAAGCTGTAGCAATCTTCAAAGAATATAACATTTCCCGTCATTTCACATCTAAACATAAGAATTCCAATTACGAAGCAATGCCCGAATATGAAAGAAAACAAAATGTAGAAAGTCTTCGTAAAAAATTATCAGGCCAACAAAATTTTTTCAAGAAGGTAAACACTATCCAAGAAGCAGCTACACATGCAAGTTGCATTGTAGAATACAATATTGCTATAAATAATAAAGCTCTCAGTGATGGGGAGTTCGTTAAACAATGCATGCTCCAAGTTTCTGATGTTTTATGTCCAGACAAGAAAAATAATTTTCAGACTGTAGGCTTATCTCGAAAAACGGTGACTTCTAGAATCGAAGCCATCGATAGAAATTTGACATCACAATTAGAGTCAAAGATTGGCCAGTTTAAATTTTGCTCCATAGCTATGGATGAAAGCACTGATATAAATTATACTGCTCAATTAGTATTATTTATAAGAGGTGTTGATGAGAACTTTAACTTTGAAAGGGCTTATAACAAATATATATAATATTACGACCGATGGAGCACCAAATATGACAGAAAAAAATCTGGATTTCTTAGACTCTTTAATCAAAACTATCCCTGGAACAATATTGTTTTGCTACATTGTGTTATACATCAAGATGCTCTGTGTAAATCTGCATTGAATATGAAACTCGTGCTTGATGCAGTCGTGAAGATTGTAAATACTATTCGATCTCGTGGGCTTACTCACAGGCAATTTCGAGATTTTCTTCAGTCCGTGCAATCTGAATACTCTGATATACTGTATTACACGAAAGTAAGGTGGCTTAGTGCAGGATGTGTTTTCGAGCGAGTTTGGCAGCTGAAAGACGACATTGTGTCGTTCTTCCATGAGAAACAGCGTTCTGCGGAGTGCGAAATGTTAGAAGATACGCAATGACTTTCGGACTTTGCATTTTTCACAGATTTTCTTTGTCATATGAACAACTTGAATGCCAAGATGCAAGGGAAAAATCAATTTATCGACGATATCTGGGCCCATCTCAAAGCTTTTAAACTAAAATTTAATCTGTTTGCTGGGTAGCTAGCTAAGAACGACTTGTCTCATTTCTTGAGGTTAAATTCAATACCCTCAGTAAATGAAGAGAAGCTTAAGAATTATGAAGATGGCTTGAAAAAACTGCATTTTGAGTTCGAACGCAGATTTCAAGATTTCAGTGCCATTCAAACAGAATTGGATAATTTTACCATGTCTTTCAACTTAAATTGCGAATCACTGAGGTCAGATTTGCAGCTTGAATTTATTGAATTGCAATCTAACAATCATCTCAAGCAGTCGTTTCTAAATATGCCAAAGTTAGAGTTTTACAAATCATTATCGAAAGTAAGTTTCCCAAATTTAATATCTCACGCCCAGAAAATTAGTGCTATATTTGCTTCATCTTATATATGTGAACAAGTGTTTTCAACTATGAACCTTAGAAAGAATTATTTCAGAAGTAGACTGACAGATGAGCATTTAGCCTCGTTCCTTAGAATCGGTACATCTCACTTCGAACCTCAATATAAGGAACTTTTAAAAATGAAATCGCAATTTCATTCATCTCAATAACATATTCAAATTGTAATACTTGTATATTGTTTTTAAAATTTTAGAAAAATTTATCTTGGCCCGCCAAACTTTTTTTTTCGATTTTTTTGCCCGCGACTGTAAAAGTTTGCCCATCCCTGCCTTAACATGTTATTTCCAAACTTCAAATTGCGATTGACATTTAAGGCGTCTTATCATAGTAGTGTTACAAACAAGGAATATCGCTTCCCCGCAATGTTAGTCTTAGTGTTGGAAAGAGACATTTACAGATGTTCTTACTAGCTAGCGGAGGCAAGTCAAGTCAACACCCCTCACCTCGGCGACCATTTTGGCGACAAAATGAAGATCCTCAAAAATACTAGAATTTTCTCGATATCTCTATTAGGAACGGAGATAAACAGAATTTACTAAATGATTCCATGTGAGGTCACGCTCTGTTGGGAAGACTATAAATAGCTGGAGTTGCTGAACGTCTGGGAACGTGTTAATCGACTAGGATCGTCTTTGGAAGCTCTCTTTGGAGTTTCATCCGCAGTGCGAGCTAGTAAGCTGATAGAATCCGAGCGGTATTGCCGAGGACACAATACTTTTCATTGTTACAATGAAATTCAAAGCGTTTTCATTGTTTAAACAATTATTTAATTGCGTATTTCTCTTTCATTGTTGAAAGCTAAGATAATATCCTAATCGATTCTACTTTCTTTTTTTATTTGATCAGTTTTTCTGTGAAATCTTGAAAGAAATTCCTAACGTTAATAAGTATGTAAGGAAATAATCTAATAAACTGAAAGTTTATGGTTGCTGTGTTTTATTTCATTTTATCAGCATGTCCTAAGCCAATTAACGTGCAGCTAGACGTAAAATGTGCCGCGCTATTTTGATGGTGAAATCAAATTAGTTAAATTAAACTTCTACATGTTACATGACGCGAACAGTTACTTAACTCTATTAGGGAGTTCATGTAGACAAGGAACAGAATAAGTGCAAGGCTACGAAAAGTACGAGGATTAAACGTCTATAGCAATTTGAAGCTTAAAACTACTTTGTTAAGGAAAAAATAAGTATAATATTATGCGTAAGAGATTTAGTTGGAATTATATTTCCGGCGATGAAGCCAGTCACCGAAGGCGGCTAGCAAATAATTAAAGCAAATTTGTGTCTGTTGGAGCTCTAGAAGATAGATCTTTAGATCTAGAAATTCGAAATTTGTCAAAGATATACTTTGAAGAATGGAAATGTACTATACCTCGGAGAGATTTTTTCAATTAGAATTTTAGTTAATTAAAAATTAAGAAAAATTTCGGTGTTTTTCTCTGATAACTTCGGGAAATGCTATCACACAAAAATGATTTTTAAACCATCGGAAAATTAAAAAAATTATATTTTTAATTGGTATCAGTTTAATTGTCGTCCAATTTTTTCCCCTAATGTTAGTGAATTTTCAAAAATATTTTTATGTATAGTTTACAACAATACTTTTCATTGTTGCAGTGAAATTCACTCCGTTTTCATTGTTAATACAAATATTTAATTGCGAGCTTCTCTTCCATTGTTGAAAGCGGAGGTAATTTCCTAATGGGTTTTACTTTCTTATTTCATTTCCATTCAATTTGTCTGTGAAATCTATAAACAAAGGCTTCTGAGATGGTAAGTATATTAGAAAATATCTCTAGTAAGCTCTAAGATTATGTTTATTTGAGGTTTATTTTCGTCTAAAATCCATCCATGTTTCGTTTTCTGGATTTATAATTATAATACCCCCCCCCAAAAAAAATGTCCACTAGACGATAAATATGAAATGCCAGTAGGGTGACAAATATGGAATAGTATTCCATATTTGTACACTATTTTCTAAAAGACACTGAAGAATGAGCTCACACGGAATGTGTTGGTTACTCTAGTGGAAGTTACGAGTGAAATTTTTATAAAAATTAGAGATATTTATGTAAAGATTAGAAATTTTTTTGTAAAAATTAGAAGAATATTCGTCTGTGTTCTATAGATGATCATTTATACTTAATATTTTTCATCCGAAATTTTTCTTTAATTAAGAGCATTCTATTATATATTACTTTTCTATTAATAAAAACTTAATTACATTCCCCCCCATTTTTTGCCCATTTCTGTTAAAGATTTTTAGGCATCTCATATTTGTCACCCATTTAGATATTTGAGAATTTTACACTAAACAGATATATTTTTAAATATTGTTGTTTTTCCCAAGTTATAAAGAAAATATTTTGTGTACAGTTAGTAAACACTTCACTGATAAATTAAACAATGAAGTTTCCTTAAATCAATATTTCTAGTCATAAATATTTTGACAAATGCAAATGGTATGCCATATTTGTCTCCCTTGGCTCTAGAATCCTGCCAATCCGGACTAGATGGGACCGGACCCTGTCTGGATCACCGACAGTCCGGATTAAACGGAATTTGCTTTTAAATACACGTAATACAAGTTTTAGATGGTAAAACTGTGAAAATCCATGTTTAATTTTAATACCAGTGTATGCGTAAATCTAAATTTTTAACCTACGAACTGATGTAGGATTAACAAAAGAAAACATCTCAAAAAATCCCGACTGGATTCACCTGATATCCGCACAAGCGAGACTCTGTTGTACTAGTGATGTTATGAGCAGTAGACCTCGTTCCCTAAAATCCACGATTTTTTCTTCATCGCAGTATTTAAGGGTTTATCCAATGTTGTCATTTATTTTGAAGACAATGTATCATCATAATTTGTCTCTCCAGGAGGTAACTTCCCCCCCTCTCTCTATGTATGTGGCGATTATCACTACCTAGTCGGCAGTGCTATTAAATTCCAGTTAACCCTTTCTAGTTCACTATATGTTTCGCCTTGAAACTTACTAAATTTATTTCAAAAATCATTATTAGATGTGCTATTAAAATTCCAGTTAACCGTTTCAAGTTCACTATATGTTTCGCCTTGAAACTTACTAAATTTATTTCAAAAATCATTATTAGATATGCAGTTGAACATAAATATGCAAAGGAAGAAAATTTATCATATTTTATTTTCAAGAAATTTGTGGTTTCGCAGTGAAACCAATGAACGGTAACGGCCGAATAAATTATCATCGAAATGCAATTTCAATTATGTATTTTATTTATAAGTATACGTGAGTATTCAAGATATTCAACCTTCATAAAATTCAATATTACTTTCGAAGATTCAATTTTAAAAAATATCAATTTGTGCAAGAACCTTCATCATTTTGTCTCTCTTGGTGATCAAAAGCAATTTATGTAGCTCTTGCAATGCCTATATCTTTCTGAATACTAATAGTATTTATTGAACTGGAATTTTTATATAAGCTTCTCTATATATCTGGCTATTCAGTTATGAAAGAAAAATGACGCTACTCTTGGCCTATGTACAGTAAAAAAAATGCTCAATGTGTAGTTTCACCAATGAACGCGAAAGAGTTAAGCACTGATTTGTAATACTACAAATAGAGTTTTCTAAAGCTGTTATTTGCTGCCATTAATTGACGTTCGTTAATGTTTGTTAGTCTTTGTTTAGTGCTAAGTTTTTAGTTAATAAATTATCTTCTTCACAAGGCAGCTCTAGTGACTTAACACATTACAACATCGGCCACATGTACAAAATTTTACGAAGTGTTATTTACAGTATTAACCTTCATAATATTTAGAGGAAGGGATTAAAAGCACAAAATAATTTTAAAAACAATTTCTGCTTTTTAACACTATGAAGGTATGAAAATAGTTTTTGTTAAATAGTGAACCAGCGGGAGTGTTCTCCCGTAAACTTTCTCGTATACATCCGCAAAAAGATGCCGTTTCTCCTTCCCCGCGTGGCTAAAAAAATTCAAACCTACTGTTATCCAGAATCCAATGACTATCAGAAGATTTTTCATTATAGTGATTGAAAAATATCTAGGTAAAGAATCGCACACTGCTAGGTTTCACTCTTGCCTTCTCAAGGACAAACTGACGTAATTTGCGCCTTTCACCTGCACAGAAGATTGCTTCTAATACGCATGCGCGTGAGATAACGGATTAGTTTCAATAGTAAACTATACAGGCCGACGGACAGTCAACCCTTTGACGGATTTGGCCCAAAATTTTATACGGACCTACATTCATGACGGTAAAACCGTGTACCAAATTTTATCCATCTAGCTATTCAAGTTTTTGAGTTATAGTGTTCGCGTGACTTCGGACATACGGACAGACAGACTTCCCTTAGACGGAGTTTGTCCAAAATTTGATAGAAACCTGCAAATTACGTTTAAAGATCACATACCAAATTCCATCCCCGTAGCTTTAATAGTTTTCGAGTTATCGTGTTCACAGACAGACAGACATGATTCCAAAATTGTGTTTTTCGGACTCGGGGAGGTCTGAAACGTGGAGATTCGTCAAAATCTCGAGTTCGAATTTTTTGACGATTACAATACTTTCTCTTTGCATACTTCGTGTACGAGAAAGTAAAAAGTTGCGAAAATAGCTGTTTATTAAATTTAAATAGTGAAAAATCGTTTTTATTTAATTCACTCCTTCGAAGAGAGGATGAATAGCGTCACCTGCATTTGCATGAGTGGAAAAGGGGAAGTGCTGCAGGAGCCTTCGATAAGGTGGGCGTCCTATAACAGTGTACGCTCGGAGGGGCAGCGTCTATGGCGTCTTATCAGCAAGACGCTGACGAGCGGGGGCGAGGGGTCACCGGGAAGGAAGACGTGCCACCTATTGGAGCCAGGATCGATTTCTTCCCAAATAAAGCAACATATCCCGAGGTTTTAACGTAGGAAACTACTGCAAGGTGCGGTAAATATCTCAAGCGCTGTATAAATTCGCCTCGTAGGAAATCGTGCCGTATCAGACTTCTTTTTTCTGAAACGCGAACAATTTCCTGCAGTGATCTCAAACTACGGAATGTGCCTCGCTAGAGCGGCTTGAAAAATTTTAAGAACGTTGATTATTGAAAACAAAATTAACGATATATGCACTCTCTCCATAAAAAGAAAAAGAAAAACGTCTAGTCAGAAACAACGTAGCATGATAATAATTTAGTCTTCATTCGTCTGTCTTTATTGTATTGATTTTTTTCTCTTGACCCTTCAACCGGCTGGAACGTAGAAAATCGCTCTCTGATGACTAATCTAAAACCGGCTCGGTCGCAGGAAGTCGTTCTTTGATTATTACTCTTAAACCGGCTCCGGCGTAGAAAGTTGCTCTCTGTTTATTATCCGATAACCGGCTCTGAAACATTTGCGTTCACCATTTAGCTACAGAGAGGCCGTTTTCAAAGTATTCAACTGAAATATTTTTGGCGTTCAAAGGGTTAATTATATAACAAGCATAACGTTCACTCCAGTCGCGAATCCAGGAGGGGGCTCTATGAGGTTTCAGCCTTGATTGTATTTAAAATCATCACAGCTGTTTATTCTTAAATTTTGGCTCTAGTTATTTCATTGTGTATTTTATTAAATTATCGACAGTATTGTCAGGTGAGTGAAGTCTGTTAAGTTAAAGTGCTCTGGTTTACATAAGCCATTTTATGTCAACACAACGATACAATTTTTTTTATGACCTCAACCCCCTACTCTCACAAACACAAATGCTGGATTCGCCATTGGTTTACTCAAAAGATGCATATAATATTGTCCCAACGATCGCGCAGTAGTTAAAATAGGGAAAAGTATTGCTATAAAGTATACTTCGAACATTTTGAAAACTTTATTCAGATTTTGTAATAAGAAAAGTTGGACGTAAATAAATTTGGTATCACTGATAAGTTAACTTATCGAACTTTAAAGTGATGTAAATATAGATTTGTGCGATAAAATGCTCCGACGCTATTGAGGAAAAACGTTAAAATTTCAATTCATTTCTAATTAAAATCTAATTCAAATTTTGAAAAAATCCTTTCACAGTGAGCACTTGCAATCTAAGAAGTAACTACGTGCCAAATTTGGCAGCTCTAGGTCAAACGGTCTGCCGTGTAGAGCGTTTGGAACGATTTTTCAATACGCATATCTCAAATTTACATCAATATCATGTTAACGCATTTCATTCCTTAACGCCGAAATTAATTTAAAGCATAGATTTTAATAAATTTATATGAAATTATGTTTAAAGCACCAAGCTTAAGTTAACTGTGAAGTAAAATTAAAATCGGAGAAAAAAGTTTGTGCTTTTTCTTTTCTTTTTAATTTTTTGAGAAAAAAATATTAAAAAAATCGTCAAAAAATTATTTTAAAAAACTATTTTTTTTGCATAAATATTAAAGATTTTTAAGATATAATAAAATATCAAAAAGTAAAAATCATTGTCCAATTTTCTGTATTGCCTCAAAAATAAATCAAATATAAAAATTAAAAAATTTCAAAATCACGAAGCTTTGGCTTCAAAATCTGGTTAAATGGTGGTATATACCTGTTGAAAACTGTTTAGAAGATTATTTATACCTATTGACTTCATAGACAAAGCGAAAAAGAAACAATGGAATTCATTCAGTTTAGTCACGTAAGCGAAATGTAACTCTCCTATAAATAGGACGCTGGGCTTAACGGGTTAAAATATAACCTGTGATCAGTCCCGTGTTTATGAAACGCAGGCTTATTTTAAATATTCGCGTATGCGTTTGGTATCGTGCTGTAAGGTCTTTGACCAGTGTTACCGGGGTCTGATCAGAGATCAACAGACACAGAATTACAGCACATCAAAATTTAATAAAACTTCTTGACTAATGCCCTATGTACAGGCCATAATTAAAAATGGTTTGTACATTCAAGAATACAGAATAACAAGTCTAGGATATGTATCGCGAGAGTCAATAATGAACGTAACCAAGTTACCAAGGTGAATTTACTCGTGATGCAACTGATAGTCAGTTCGGGAACTATGAGAGTTCAGCAAATTGTAACAATTCAGGGCGAGTTCTGTAGACACCGAGGACCGGTAGATGAAATTGAGGTTTATCGAACGCTCAATCGATTTCAGTAATCCACCACAGGGATTAAGATAGCCATGCTCTGGCTAAAGGTTTACTCAGGATGAGTAAGAGATACCGGGGTCGGTATTTGACAGCGAGGTTATGCACAACGCCCGCTAAATTCCAGCGATCCACCAAAGGGATGCTACTATTCAATTCCACAGCTCACTAAAGGAGCTAGACTAGCCAAGGATTTGGCTAAAGTCACGGGGTCAATAAACGCCCGTTTCATCAAAGTTCAGATCCCGCAAACCAACACCACGGAGTAGCACCCCGTGTGTTTACTTCTCAGCTATCGTCTCCCTCTCTCTCCTTCTTCCCTTCTTAAACACCTACCCTCAGAGCCCCGAGGAGTGGCCGAAGATTTAATTATTAGTGATTTGTCAAACAACTGAACAAATTATCCAACCGCAGTCGTGTGGCTTCCTTCCAGGATATCATTGGAACGATCATTTCTTAACTGCCCATTTCCACTTGTGGGGTCTTACACAGACGATACCGCGAACTCTCCCCTGAACCCCTCTGGGTTTGCGTAACACCGGACCGTTTTTACGACCAGTTTTATGACTCTTACGCTTTCCTCTCAGATGCCCAAGGGTTTTCTTGTGTGGTCCGTTGTCGTGGGAACGAGGGGACGGGAGACCTCACAGTGCTCTTCAGAATTTATCCAACCTTAATGCAAATCTGTTGGAATTCCCAGCACTCATTTATCGAAATGACGAATTAACTGCGATTCTGTTAACATTAATTCGACATCGAGAGATAATAATCTTCTATCAAAAACTTTCAGTTAACTTGACCGATAACATGTTTTTGAAGATACAATTTTGTAATCGATTTTTATACTCTTTTCTTAATGTGCTAGAGCTATGAAATGTTGCGCACTAGTGCATTCTCGATGACAATACGCTATTTTTATATTTTCAGAACTTAATTATTAATTAATCGATTCATGTAATTAAATTTTGATTGCGTACCAGTGGCGCCACCTTCTATTGAATTTGGAAGAAAATGGGTCAATAGACTCCGTAAAATTTATACTAGTAATAATGCGTCGTAATTTAAATATCAATAAACAGAAAAAAATTAATTAAAAAAATTTACCTTCTAGAACATTAATAAAAATGTGTTTTTAAAAAAGTGCTTTATTTATTTTTTAAAACTACTCCTAGGGAAAAACAATTAAAGCTTACATATGGATGCGACACGATCATTTTTCTGCCTCTGCATCACAGATGCAAACGCAAATGCAAAATGCCATTCATCCTCGCGATATTTTTCAAAACAACCTGCAAATATGAAAAGAGCGTTTCATTAACAGCCTTATCTCTCCCATAAAATATTGCAGGACGAGCACACATACCTCTTCTTCACTTTTTTAATGCAGCGCAACATTTGTCGTGAATCGGAAAGAGAACGATCTTATCACGCAGACTGGAAACAATGTAAGTGAGCTCGTTTACCCTTTTCAAAGCGGAGCTGTCACTTTTCGAGAGATAAAATCTCATCCCCTGAAACAAGTGTCGCAAAAAAACCCTGCCGCAGGAAGAGATGGCAGCATTTCTGTCTGAAGCATAGATTAATGAGTTTTATATTCATCTCACGCGGAAGCCACTAATTAGCTTAAAGAAACAAACTCGTTTTGAATTATCTTTATACGCCACCTACGGATGGCAGAAAATTAGAAAAATGCAATGGGCATACTTTGTTAAAGCTGTTTTGCTTCTTCTAATAAAGTAATATCTGGTTTTGTTTCAACGAGAATAAATCACTAACGTTCGACGGCAAATATAAAAAGGAAGAATACATGTTTTTCTAACTAGTGCCCTAGACATTTGGCAAGAAGTGTCAGCCAATCTTGTAACATATATGGGACCCATCTTTCGTCATAACCCTTAGAACAGTATCTTATTATTTTGAAAACGGCTGTTGATTTGTCACATCTCTCGTAGTTTCGATTTCAAACGAGAGAAGAAAAATGGTTACATGGAGCTAGATATGGACTGCATGGAAGGTGGGGCATACGTTCAATTTGTTGTCGGACGAAATATTGAGTAGCTGTAGTAGAAACATGTGAATGGGCTTCAGACGTCAATCAGATAAGGGAATGATAACTAATCTTGATTTGCCGTTTTAATATTTCCAAATGAATGCATAGATAATTTCATCTTCTTATATAAATCCAATATGAATTTATTGAGGCATCAAAAGGTATTTTTCCATTGTATTTCAAACATGAGGTCCCATTCCCATTTCTGTTATGAGAAGCAATACTGGGCTAAAATTTATCGAACTAATTCCTTTAACTACCTGTGCAAACTTTCAATCTGTGGAAACATTTCTAAGTGCTTCGTGTTCGTAGGCACTTAGTTATCGACGTGTTGAGTATATGTCTACTGCATCCACCACTAGAGGAGAAAATTTCTAAGAGTCGTTCGAGTGTCCTTTACTTTAAAAGGGTATCAATCAATGTTAGCTTGAGATCATAATTGCAGATTCGTCGTTAATGTTTAGTGCTTCCATTTGTATAGCTCGAGGATTTTGACTATAGGGAAAACATTAATTTATAATTTAACTTTGAATATTTTTCTTAATTATTATTAGACATTTTTATTTTCAGATACATTAATATATTCTTTCATATACATTAATAGCCAATACAATTTATTTTTCAATTCCTACTATTAGTTCACACTCTCCCTATATTTATTTATTTATTTATATATCTTGATCAAATTTTCAATCGTTAATAAAATACTTTTTATTCATCCACTCAAGTTCAAATACATTTTTTAAAACTTGTAGTGGATGACACTTGATGTTAATACAGTTTTTTCAAATATTAATTCATTAAATAAATAAATATTAAGTCATTCTAATAAATAAAATTTAATTAATTAATTTTATTTATTAGCCTGCCAACTTAGTCACCAACTTTGCCGTCAAGTCGCCAAAATGGTCACCAATGGACAAGACGTGATTTCTGCCAAGCCGGGTTAAACAAGTTGTTCCTGCGTTCAGATGCATGCCTCAATAGATTTGGTGATTATGTGGAAAAGTGATGGGCAAGTATGTCTCTTAATTCCCTTTTGTATTTTCTGTTCAATATTAACAAATAATTTTTTACTACCTTTGTAAACTCTTTTTGGATCCATCCTCGTATTGTACGGATTAGACAGTAGTTTGAAAGGTCTCTTTCATCCTTTGTAAAATCTAACTGTTCCATCGATACTCAAAATGTTGCTCTTCGTTACTTTCTTAGAATGAAATTAAAGCTGCAATAGCAATCAGAAATCATTTTATATCTCACACGAAGAGTCTTGAAAATAAGAAGATATCGTAATATCAACGAAGCGGAGCCTACTTTGGTCAGTTTGTCAGGCTAATAATAGGCTTCCCGCTCGAAAATCTAGCCATCTTTTTCATACACTTTTTATCCACATTTCAGCTTTTGCAGTGAAGCGTAGAAGTTTAGTTTAGTTATATTAACGTTCCGTTTTGAAGCAACACTAAAGCAATTTTGGGACGGACATCGTTATTTTGAACCTCGGTCAGATGACGTGGACGGCACCTGAGCTAGCTCCCCCTCTCCAAACTTCCACACCACACGGGAGGCCCCCCCCCACGTATGATTTAACGTGCAACAGGTTCAATACTCGACGGATTGTCAGTAGAATCTGGCTTCGGACCCTCCTGCCACGAAGCCGAGACCTTACCAGTAGGCCACCGCGGCCTTTAGAGAAGCGTATTTGATTAGTATAACACGCACTTTACGGGTCTATTCTCGTACCCCGGTTGGATTGGGAGTGTTTCGCCTTTCGACCGCGGGACGTTAATGGCTTTTTCTCGACCGAAAGAAGGGGTCTGATTCTCGTGCCTCGGTCGTTTCGAACATCGCGCTTTACGCTAGGAAGTGACGTATTTCTACTGCGCGCGCAGTAAATCAAGTTTTGTTCTCAATCGGACCAAGCAAATGTCTACCCGGTTGCCTTCACAACTGCACATTTCCGATTGAAACTCTATAGGGAGATCGAGAAATTAGAAGCAGTTTTATGCTACGACATCGACAGTATTATTTTTGCTTCAGGTGGTAAAAATGACCCTGCGATCGTCGATTTCCTTGGAGATTTCACTGATGAATTAGAAGGAGACGTCATTGTAAAATTTGTATCAGGTATGAAAGATACTACTTCCTATATTAAGAGAAGTTTTTCAAAAAAATCTATTCACTTTTTATGTTTCAAAAATTTCCTTTTTTCAAAATATGTATATTTTATTTTATCAACAGGCGGAGCAAAGAATTATGCTTACATCACGAAATCTGGGAAATCCGTTTGCAAAATTCGAGGCTTCTCTTTGAATTTTGAAAACAGTTTGACGCTAAGCTTCGAAAGTGTATTAAAATTAGTAAGTTCATTTGACGACGAACTCATTACAGTGAAAAATCCTCGAAAAATTACGCGAGATGTAAGAAATTGTAAAGTAATAAATAGGATAGAAGAGAAAAAATATGGCAAAGTGTATATAAGCGTGTTATTGTAGACAACGTAAACACTCTACCTTATGGATATTAACATATTTAATTATTTCATGTTCACGAAAATTTTTTTCATGTATTTATCTCTCTTTTTTAAAAAAAAGAATGTGTTCTATTTTACCTTTTGAATATATCACGAAAATATACTCATGGTTGCAAACCTTTTATATAAAAATATTTTTAATAGAGAACACAGTCAAATGTAATCTTATTTTTTCTGTATAATAAGTGAAAAAGTATTGTATTTATTTGTTGAGTCTTTTATTATAGCTCTTAACATCTATATTCCTTTAATAAAATGATTATTCTTCATATTCATAAATTACTTTTAAGATGTACAACAAAAAAAGAAGAGAACTTATTCAGAAAAACATAACACTAAGAATTAGACAGGCGCACACAAATAAATTTTATTAAAATAAACATTTAATTGCATCACAATGAAATCCATGTGTTTCTTTTAGCATATATACGTTTAATTGTTTTAGGCTTTGCATTTTCTTTTTCTTGGAACACTTTTTTATTGACAAATGTAAGTTGCAGGAATATCCATTTCTTTTAAGGCTGCGAGAAATTCTTTGGATCCAGGTGGAGACTTCTTTCTGTTTCGTAGTAAGTCAACAACTAAATGAACAATATTAGTTTTAGGCAGATGCTGTCCTTTGAACATTATTTCTCTTTCAGAAATCCACGATAATAACGGAGAATTAACTTTTAAGAAATCCAAAATATTTTTCGCAGTATTTATCTAACGAACAGGAGCAGATTTTAAAATATTTGATGCAATAGTATCTTCTTTCAAAGCATGTTCTAGTTCTTGATTTTGATCCATTTCTGTTTATGAGTTTCCGCCTTTTTCTGTTGAGGATGCTGAATTTTGACAAATTTTTGAAGAACCTGTAAATAGCGATTCGCTTTCTCATTTCCTAGCAAATCTTTCCTTCGTAGAATATCTTGTATTTTAGCATCTAATTCAAATAAATGACCCACAAATTCTGCCCAATCTTCGGGTATTAAGACCATTTTCCTAGCGCATTTCATGGGTGAGAGAACTAGTCACGGATATTGCAGTTGGTAACAAAAGAGACAGTAATCCTTCCCCACGTTGTATGAATAAATGAATCTTCTTATATAGGGGTATCTTCCTGTCCGATAGTTTTCTAAAACTTACTTTATACGGAGTTAATTGATTCTTTTGTTTCTTAGTAAGAGGTACGTTTCATCATAGCATATTCAGACAAAGCTTTAATAATATTATTTGGGCAGGTTTTTCAAATAGAACTTTTTTTATTTTATTTTACAAATAGCTTTAAGGTAATCTAACTGTTGTTGTGCACACGCTACCATGTTGAAGACTAATGATTTCGAAATTGCTGAACAAGAAGCCTTTATGTAGTGTCCTAATATTTGGAGAATGCTTTAGCTTTACAAATGAAACTATGATGAAAACTTTTTTCTATGCTTAAAGGGGCACAAAATGCCGAAGGAAGGTACATCTTTTATTTTCGGACATTCAAAAACATCAAGGTTTAAAATGTTGCGTCCTGTCAAAAATTCTAGAAATCTCGTTCTTTCATGTCCTTTCGCGTAAATATAAGAAATTGATTGGCATATCGTTGTCAACACACATCGTAAGGTAATTCACCATCTTTCCATTTGATCTGATGAAGGAACTTAATGATCTATGAGAAACTTTTTTACTTTCTCGTATACGAAGTATAAAAAGAGAAAGTATTGCAATCGTCAAAAAATTCGAACTCGAGATTTTGACGAATCTCCACGTTTTAGACCTTCCTTAGTCCGAAAAACACAATTTTGGAATTATGTCTGTCTGTGAACACGATAACTCGAAAACTATTAGAGATAAAGGGATGAAATTTGGTACGTGGTCTTTAGACATAATTTGTAGGTTTCTATCAAATTTTGGACAAAATCCGTCAACGCGAAATCTGTCTGTCTATGTTCGAGGTCATGCGAACGTTAGAACTCAAAAACTTGAAAGGCCAGATGGATAAAATTTTATACACAGTTTTATCGTCATGAATGTAGGTCCGTCTAAAAGTTTGGGCCAAATCCGTCAAAGGGTTGACTGTCTGTCGGTCCGTATAATTTACTTTTGAAGAGAACCCGTGATCTCCACGCGCATGCATACTGGAAGAACGGAGAGGAATTTTATTTTCGGAGTAGCGAATCACGTCAGTTTGTCCTTGGGACGGCAGGAGTGAAACCTAGCAGTGTGCGATTCTTTACCTAGATATTTTTCAATCACTAGAATGAAAAACCTTCTGATAGTCATTGGATTCTGGATAACAGTAGGTTCGAATTTTTTTAGCCACGCTGGGGAAGGGGAAACGGCACCTTTTGGGGGAAGTATAAGAGAAAGTTTAGTGGAGAACACTCCCGCTGGTTGTTTCTTAAGGTCCAAACTTTCAAAAGAACGGGGTGATCCCGCAAGAAAGTATCGTCGTTCACTGCACACACTTCCATCTCTTTCACGATGAATCGGCCTGGAGAGAGTTGAAATCCTTCAAAATCTAAGACCGCAGATGTCATGACGATGGAAGAGGAAGTGATTAGCGAGGTTGATAGACGTAATATTTATCATACGGGAAAAGCCCGGTGCTCGGGCGCATTGAATCATCTGCTTGAGGAGTCAGGTCAAACAGCAGATAGCTATATGCTTTTGAGGTGGTAAAGTTGTCTGCCTAAGTGCATGACTTGGGAACGATCTCGGGGATTTTTAAAAAGAAACATGCAAGGAGGATTCTATGAAATATCACGCATTTCTTTCCCTTTATGAAAAAAATAAGATAAGTTTTTCTATAAATGTGTGTCAAATGTGTGTAAATCAATTTAATTAGATTAATTTCGAGTTATTATTTAGAAGAAAAAAATCAGGCCAGAAATTTCATAGTAGTTTCTCAGGAGGAAAAAAATATAAATAAATAAAGTATACGCGCATTCAGAAACCGCATGGGATAGAGGACAAATATGGCCGGATTACCCTTTTATCATAGATGATTCTATACAACTTCTCTTCTTTATAGTAAACTTTTCTACTTTTTTCGTCCCGAATTATCTTCATAGGATCACTTAAAGTGATTGACTCCATTTTGCTCATGTTGCAGACAAGATCTTTAATGGCAAGGATATTTAATGGAAGTTATCTTCATAGGATCACTTAAAGTGATTGACTCCATTTTGTTCATGTTGCAGACAAGATCTTTAATGGCAAGGATCTTTAATGGAAGTTATCTTCATAGGATCACTTAAAGTAATTGACTCCATTTTGTTCATGTTGCAGACAAGATCTTTAATGGCTACAAAATTTAGCCGTTGAGTTTTCCTAAAATTCAAAGTGAATCCCAGCACCTTGCAAACAGTTTTCTCTCGTTCTGTACTGTATGCATACTCTTTCGGTCCTTCTGAAAAAAAAGAAGAATATTGTTGGAATGCCTTCGTGATTAGCAACAATGGGCATTAATTTTTTTCATGGATCAAATTAGCTAAATGATTTAAACTTTTTTGTTAATAACTGAGATGAATTCACTGTCCAGCTGATCGGTGATTTCCCCTAGAAAATTACCCAATGGAGGATCGTTTTCTCCATTATCTTCATAGATAACAGTACAGTGCCGTGATAGAGGACGGCTTTTCCCAGCTTCTCCATCTCTGAATACAGGTTCAGGCGTGCCCAGGAGGTGGTGAATGCGGCAAGGAAGACAATTGTAACTGTATCTTGAAGGACTAAATCTGTCTTACTGTTCCACACAATAGCAGCAACTTCCGGTGTGGGGAGGTATACATCTTTGACCAATAAATAAATAAAAAAAAAACCTATTGATTTATGAGAGAAAGGTTTAATATAAACCAAAATATAAATTGTAATATATGAACATACAAAAACAAAGTAAATAAGACATATCAAAATGCAATTCATAAACTAAAATTCATTAATTAAACAAAATAACCAAATCTAAAATAAAATCTAAAAAATTGAAAATAATATAATATAGGTAAGCTTAAACATTTAGATGTTAACGTGTCAAAGAATTCTATTGCTATCAAAACTATTGAAAAAAGGCAATCCAAGTATATGGAGTTTTCAACAATAAAATTAGTAGCTCTGCTTTGGAAGAGCATTAGCCAGGTTAAATTAATTTTGCTGTACAAACCATTCCTGTTATTAAAGCTGTTGAAAAAACAGAGAGGGTAATTTATCCTAAGAGAATTTAGAATGAAAAATCATACACTAATACTAACAAGATATCACCATTATATGGAAATTACTAAAATTAAATCTATGAAATGCAACAATATATTGCTCTAAAAAATAAATACATCATTCAATAAAATATCCATACTTATTCAGTAAGAATTATAAAATCAGTGTTTTTTTACCCATCCTCTACTTGTATTCCACATCTTAATCTAAACCGCCACTTAGCTTGACTTCACTGATTGCCAAAACTAGATTTCTAACTATGATTCAACATAAATTAACCAAATAATTTAATTTACTTTAATATTAAAGAATAAGTATGATACCTATATTAAAAATATCAAAACCTGTTAAAATATGTAATGCTATTAATAATTTAAATTTTTAGAAAATAATGCATTTGAACATCAATAATCCAACCTTGTTTTAAGGAGTTTTTCAATTTATAAATCCTGGGGCCATCTATGTAGTAATTCAGAAACTAATAAATCAATAACCAATTTGAAAGAAATTGCACAATACAAGTAATATAAGAATTATAAAAGTTCCATTAAATACCAAAATGAATGTTTTATTCTAAGTGACCTAAATATATCTTATCTATATAAATTCTTAAAAATTTTTTGGTATTCCATATACCAATTTTATGTTCTTAATTCAATCATTATTATTATCATCATTAATTATAATCATTGTAAGTTACCAAATTATTATTTCTATTTATATAATTTTTTACTAAATTCTTGAAGACTGAAATGCTAAGATTACTATCCCAAAAAGGAAATTTATTAATTTGAAAATTAAATGCTGTTCTTTTATCAAAGATATGTGTAACTATTTTATTACCTATAAATTTTATATCTAAATCTAAAACTCCTGCAGCTAATTCATTGTTATTAGTTTTTATTAGTTTTAAATAGTCAGGATGGAAATTAATTTGTGGCTTTAGGTCTATTTCTTCATAAAATAATATCAAATCATCTATAGCACGAAATAATATACTAGAGTTATTATTAATTAAATCTTCCTCATAGTAGTGTAGGTATATATTTGCTAAAGTATTGCTAGATGGACCTCCTTGAGGTAATCCTTTAATTTGATAGTAAATCTTATTATCAAAAATAATATAATTTTCTTTTAGTACAAGATTAATAAAAGTTTTATATTTATTAATGCTAATATCTTTTTTTAAGATCAAAATCTTTAGGTATATTTATTAGGGTATTAATCAAATCCTCAATATCCAGACAATTAAATAAATCCTGGGAATCAAATGTTTGTACACTAGATATGCCTACATCTATTATATAATTACATTTACAATCTCTACACTATTTTTGACAATAATTGTATCTCTTTGCTTATTCAGATTCTCTATGATTCTCTGTATGGATTTTTATAAGAGTTTGCCAGATTTTGTAATATAAGTAATGCAGCCATTGATAACACTTCTAAATTTAAGAGGACTTGTGAAATTTTGGAGTTCGAAAGATGTGAGGATAATATTTTTTAATATAATGAATTCCCAGTTTTTTATGGAATGCTCGAATTCTATTACAAATTTCTCTTTCACATAGTTTTGTATCATTATAATTATCGCTGTTAATTATATCATCATTAAGCAATTTTTGGTAATAATATTTACATATTATTGCAAAGTTACTTGGCACTTTGTCTATATATAGACTTTGTAATAAAGTCTGTTTGCAACTCTTTTATTTGTTTTTTAATATCTAGATATCTAATATAGTCATGAGATTTAAAGTTATAGTTAAAAAGATCTAATAAAGTTTTTTGTTTATATTCATTAAATGCCTCTAAAGGTAGACTATATTTAATTGCCATAGTTAATATAAATTTTTCAATATCTTTTTTAATTCGCTTTTTAATAATTTCTTTACTATTACCTAGAACCAAGCGATGCTTTGTACCTTTATTCATTAACTCTCTAAGTTGTTCATTTCCAACAATATTCAAATCTCCAGTAATTACATGCCCATAATCTTCATTCAAGAAATTATTATATTTTATGCAATTGCAATCATCGCTCATATTACTTTCTTTTATATCATTATAGTTAAAAATCCTTCTGCCTAATTGTTTGTTATATTCAAATGCATATTTAATTTTAATATTTTTTGTAGGGAAGCAATAAATATGTTGATCTAATATAGCAGAAAATTTCCAGTTGTTATAATTTTTGTTCATGTAAAGGAAGCCACAGTATTCAATATCTTTCTTATTGTAAGTGTTATTAGATAAATTGAATTTTTTATAAATAAATTTGAAGATATCTCTAATCAAGTCCCCTCCATGTGAATTTATCATATTATCCATAATTAGTTCTCTACATGCTTTTATTTCTTTTTTATTTAATCCAAATAAATATCGTTTAATCTTTTTTATGTTAAAATTTTTGTCAAAACTCTTGCAAAGTTCCATTAAATCTTTATTAATAACATTAAGATCTCTATTATCCCTCTTATGTCTAGCTACACTAGATTTACTATGCCTTTTTTCTATATTTGATGTTTCTACTTTATAAAAGTAATGATAATCATTACTTTTAATAATTTGCAAAATGTTCTTACCAAAATACAATACATTGAGTTCATATGGATAAATAGTATTGTAGTAATCTGTAAAAAAATGTTCCCAACATAATTCATTTTTTAGATAGGGAACTAATTTCTAATTAATTAATTTTAATTAATTTATAATTTCTAAATAATTTTAATGATACTAATTTCTACATTATCAAAACAGTGTACATTAAAATGTCCAATTTCTATTTTATTATGAATATTTTTGTTGTTTTTAAGTTTATTAGTGTCTGAATGGTGCTGATTAATTCTTAAGTTAATTGTATTAGAAGTTTGTCCTATATACTTGAAATTACAAATTTTCCAATTCATCATATATATACAATTGCAAGTTTTACAAAAAAGAAATTTTGAACTATTATCTAATTGCGCTTCATTAATCTTTACACATGTTTTGCATCTTTTATTACTACGTCTTTTGAATTTTATAGTTTCTAAATTTTGAATTTTCTAAATACTCAATCTTTTGATTATTATCTATTTGTTTCATATTACTTTTGAACTGCAATATAGAATGTGGAGTAGGGGAAGCCAATTTATATTTATATTCTGAATTCCAAAAAATCCTGATTTCATATTTTTTTGTATTAATATCTCTATATCCATTATATACCTCTATAGTGTCACCATAAAGACAGTTCAAATTTCTAAAATTAATATTTTGTGTAGTAATACTATTATTAACATTTTGAAAATCAAGTACAGTATGACAGTCTTCATCAATATCATCACATGAAAGTAAACTAAATTTAATTTTAGTATCAATCTCACAATAATTCCCAATTTTAAGTTGAATGGCTGCAATATCTTTTTGTCTTTATATTTTAGAATTTTTTGTTATATATATATATGTAATAATCTCACTTAATTTTATTCCAAATTCTAATATTACATATTTTAAAATCCTAATGTATTCCAAAATCACTTTTCTAAAACTCCAGTTTCGTTCTTTTCCCGCGCTGGCGGTATATTAAATCTCTCATTTTGGCGTATTTATTACTAAAAGAATATTTAATCGCTTTCACGTGCCCACAGAAAATCATGACAGCGTCTCTTTGGCACCAGATTTTTCCCTGAAACGCCTACGTAACTTATTAAAAATACCCAATATTCCCTTCACTTTGATCACGTGTCAATATGTTATTCCCTTATCCAAGAGAATACAAGGATTTTTCTGCGCACTTTCTCTTGTAACCTAAACAGAGATGGCCGTATATTATCCACCACTCTCCTATCGATAATAAAAAGAAATTAGTTAATGACTCGGCCTGTGTTTATTTTCAACGACTACAACCACGGATACGTTATATATATAGTATAAATCGTTAAATGAAAGAGTATAAAACGTAAAATGAAAAACGCAATTAAAGCACAACAACGTTTTTTGAGGGGATGTTTCAGATACGTCGTAAGGCCTAAAACACTGATTTTCATCCCTAATGTCTAACCAAAAACCGAGAGAGGAATTTTGAATGATTAAAACCAAAAGTACGATGTGATATAACATTAGAATAAAGTAAGAATAAATTTTACGTACCAGTGGGACGGATGTTGAGTTGACGTGTCGGTGTTTGCGGAGGGCCATGGTGCAGACGCAAACAATGCCACGTCAACATCCGACAAGCCGGAAGGCAAAGGTGGATTCATTAAGTTCGAAGATATAAGGAAAAGAACATTTCGCCCTCTATTTTTATACAGATTAGAGATGCAAGGATGAAAGAGGGTGGAAGAGACTGCAAAAGACGAGAGCTTTCCAACAAGGGGTAACATGTATAGGTTGAAAAGTGCATTAAGATAGGGGGAGGGAGGGATCACTTTTCAGTTCATCATTTCTAAACAATTGCAGCTATCAAAAAATTTTAAACACAAAAATTGTTCATTTTGATAAGGCGTAAATTCGCCTAATTTACATTTTCTTTCTATTAACAATTGTAAAGGAATTATGGGGAAATGAAAATTTCCACCCCCACTATTTCTACCCCCTTTAAGCTGAATAGCCCATCTAGGAACTCGGCTGAGATTTTCATTATGCTTACAACATGTCCCACGCTGGTTAAAATTAAATCAGTTATCGTGTTCACAAGAAAACATGGGCAAAAGCGTTATATATATATATATATATATATATATATATATATATATATATATATATATA
>BGPR01001747.1:210910-224853 GCA_013235015.1 Araneus ventricosus
CTGATTAAAGCGGACATTTAATTGTTATTTTGTTCACACTGATTAAAACGGACATTTAATTGTAATTTTGTTAACACTGATTAAAACGGGCATTTAATTGTAATTTTGCGAATGTTGATAAAAAGCAGAGACTTAAATAATTCGCATTCGAAAAAAAATGGCTAATCCTTTAAACACTGCGACGAAAAGCAGATCTTAGATTTTTAAAATTTATTTATTTTGGATGCGAAAATCTACTGCTCACAGAACTGCTAATGTTAATAATTTGAAGTTGGAAATATAATTTGGTACGCATATTTGATTATTCTATTTTTCTATAAGCAGAAAAGAAAATAAATCGTCAATTCTCCATGAAAAACGGCGAGTGAGTTGTGTAACCCATGAATCATCTTTAAAATGAATAATTTTTCCGACGTTCTAATTTCTAAGATGCTCGAGTAATTCGAGAAAATATTTTCTCTTAGATTTATTTTCCTCAATTGACGAGGAAAGAGACAGAACCGACCTTGTAGCCATTCATTTCATTTGGCATTTGTTCTTGCATTGGTTGAACATGATAAATTGCGCTCGTGGCTCAAGGTAGAGGTAAACAGCTTCATTCCGCGATGTCTGCTTCTTAGATTATAGCAATCATACATTTAAAACAATAAAGAATCTGTCTGCTGTGCTCCTATTGTGACAGATTGTAATTAATCTGCTGTAGTAATACCAACTTAATTTAGCTTCTCATACGACTTTTACAAAGTTATTAATGGTTCAATTGATTGTAATGATATAATGAGCTCAATAGATTTCGCAGTGCCTGCCAGATTTTTAAGAAACCAGAGTTCCTTTCCAAATTTAGATTCAAAATTTAATTACATTAACAGGTTCTCGTTATATAGGTTTTATAAAATTTTTAACACGTTCTCTGATGAACTCGACATTTTTAATATGTCTCTTGGCGCTTTTAAGTCGAAATGTTTGCATCTTTTAAAGACACGATATGTTTTATTTTGCCTTTCTACAACATTTTAGATTTTTATGCTATTCGATTTTCCGTGTTCTTATGTGTTCGACCATTTTGGCGCCGGGTTTGATATATTTTTATCTTAAGTGTTGCATTTTTTTTTAATCTCAAGTGTGTATTTACGTTTTTAAACTCCTGGTGTGTTTTTTATTAGACTTGGTGTTTGCGTGTTTTGACCCTTGCTTTTTGGAAATGAACTTTAAATTAAAAAAAATATGGCTTTTGGCGTCATAGTGTGTCTTAAAGTTTTGTAATTATGTGTTTTCGTTTTTAATTATATAAAAGTTTGCATAAGTTTTATGATTTTATGTATTCTCTGTGTTCTACTTTTTGCTTTCTAAGGCATATTTTTTTTATTTTTTATTTACTCATTGTGACTTTTGTTCTTTATGTGTTAGTCAGCACTCTGTCAATGGAGTTTTCTCTGTAGTGTGCTTTTCTTTAAATAAATAAATAAATATTTCAAGATATGGGAATAATATACAGTCAAAACCCGGTATAAATTGGGTTGCCATAACTGCCAAGCAAAAATACGGGACATTTAAGTGCTAATAAAATAAAACATGAAAAAATTGGGTAGGTAATGGTTTATTTTACTCGAATAAAAAAATCAATAAAGTTTAAGCAATCTAATAAAATGAACACGTATAATAATAAAAAAGATGCGAGGCTAATCCTTTTTATCCCAGTCCCATTTTAAAGTTGATTCTACTTTCTTATTTATTTTATATAATTTTCTTCTTTCACATAAGTTTAAAATTGGACGCAAGTCATTAAAAAAATAATAAATGACTCAGAGTTTAAGAAAGAAACGGGACAAATAGTAACACGGGACTAAATAGTGAAATACGGTGACAGTTCCGTATATACGGGACGTATGGCAACCCTAGGTTTAAAGAACCCTGAAGACACCGAGGGATCGTTATATTCAGGGTTTTCTTTATCCCGGGAGTTTAACCGTATATTATTCTCATATCGTTAAATGCATTTAATCGACTTTAACGAAGCTTTCAAGCGGTCCTCACCAAACTCCTATGAGACTAATGTGGGTGTTGGGATGACCGACTAAGCGCAACTTCTTTCCTTTTAAATATTTAATGATGATTTAGAATAACAGTTAGATGACTAATAAAGATGAAATAATTAACTATTTACAGGACACAATCAACACAAAGAAATTATAGTTGCAGGGTTACACATTTTCTCTTCGTTTTAATCGTCTTTTGGAGTAGGCGTCATTTTTCAACATCGCGTCTCGATGTCAGAGCGTCTCAGGTCAAAATAGCCAGGTTGCCAGGTCAAAATAGCAAAATAAGGCCAAAAAAGGCCAAGTTTAACAAATTGACTGAAAACCTCATTTGATATTAGAAAAAAAGGCTACCCTTCATGAAAACGAGCCCCACTTGATAGGCATATCTTTAATGCTCTATTATTTAACTAAAATTTAAGTGAAAGAAATTTAAAACATCCTTGTTCTATTCAGGAGCTATTTCGTTTGACAGCTCATTATATATCACTTGAAATGTGTAATATCAAAAATTTATTAAAAAACAATAGAATAAGTAATTAAAAATTGTTCGAAAAGTCATTAACGAAAACAAAGACAAAAAGGGCCAAAATTGAATTTAAGGCCAAATGAAAATTCCTAAGGCCAAGGGCTTTGAAAAAAGGCCAAATTTCCATAATTTGGCCTTAAAAAGGCTAATATGGCAACCCTGGAGCGTCTACTGACGAGTTCTGGTCGGATCCTCTAGAGGCGCCACTCAATTGGCGGGAATGAAGGGAGCTGCCGTTAGTCTGGCACCACACTATGTATTTTCAAATGCTTGTAACGATCTTCAAAAGGAAGGAATTTGGGTATATTGATCAAAATATCCACTTTTCAAGAATTTCAAATCTTTAATGGGAAATTACCATGTATTTTCAGACGTTAGAGAAATAAATGCAAGTACAATTAAGTTCACTGTTGAATTTTTTAACCGCTTAAGGAAGAATTTATTTTATAATCTACGGTATTTAGAACGAGTTAACTCGGGTTATGTTCTTCAGCGGTTAAGAACAAATGTTTATTTTAATTTATTCTAGTCCATTACTAATTGCAATTTAGAGTAATTAATTTGTTCAACACAGAAATGCATTTAAAGATTATAGGAAATCTCATGTAGCCCAGAGGTTTCCGACGTATGAAACGCGTACCCCTGGGGGTACGCGAAATCAAAGTTGTTAATGGCGAAAAGGAGGAAACATAAGGGATTAAAAGAGATAGAGAATTTTGTTCCTCCAAGTGAATACTTGTTATTTAATAACTATACCACTTGAATATTTGATTATTTCGAAGTGCCATTTTTAGCTATCCTTACACTAAAGACGAAATAATTACAATACTGGTTTCAATTGTTTTGGCGTTGAACTAATACTATTGTGTAACTGGAATAAAATGTAAACTCAAAAATAAGTTCTTCAAATTTTATGAATTCGAGTCATTTGTCTCTTAAACTAACCTTCACATTATTGATGAAAACTTCTTTCCATAGACGGATGGTTCGGGGGGGAGTTGGATATGATAGTAGGGGTGCACCAAAACCAAAATAAAACATAAGAAAGGCGTAGTTCGGGTCCGCGCCGTAGATTTTTCGTGAAAAATAGGGATATTATCATAAAACAAGTGTTTCGTATTAATATGTAATTTAATTATCAATCTCTTTAATACAATATTTACACAGAGTAGTATAAAGGTTACAGAATAGATAAATCGCATGTAGCAAGCGTCTGTGGTAGCTTGTGATTTATCTATTCTGTAACCTTTATACTACTCTGTGTAAATATTGTCTTAAAGAGATTGTGATAATTAAATTACATATTAATACGAAACACTTGTTTCATGTTTTTATCCCGACGTTTTCACGAAAAATCTACTGCGCGGACCCGAACTGCACCTTTCTTATGTTTTATTTAGAGTAGCTTTTGATGTCGCCATCTGTTGACAGTATATAGAACTACATTTCGCGTATGCGCAGTAAAACGCTATTTACTACAAATGCTCATATTTCCCGTAATATTCAAATTTTAATACAATGTTTCTTTTACGTATTGTTAAGTATTCTGTAAGTTTCGTACAATTCGAAAGAAAACTCTGCATGTTATAATAAAAAAAACATGCGGAGTTTCAAATTTTCAATTTAATACCGATATTTACTTATATTCCGATAAATATTTTTATTGCCTCACTTTGGGTCCTCGTAATACTCTTCAGGCTCTTTAAAATGACACCAGAATCAACCTCTTAGCTAAACGCGTTTCCACGCTACACTTATTCATAACCTTACATAAAGCTAATTCATACCAATTACGCGCATGCGCCTACACTAGTACGATGACGTCATAGGAAAAAATACTACGCGACACACTCTTACAGATATGATCCATCCGTTGTGGGGGGTCAACCATTCTTTTCGCATTATTAGTCTCGTAGTTCTTAGTGATTCAGATCTGACGGTATTTTGTCACACAAGAAAGTTCGACCGGCCATCACTGTGACGAGCGGAAAGACGTTTTCACGTCAATAATCAAGGGGTACGCGAGGGAAAAAAGGTTTGGAACCCCTGATTAGCCAATATTTGAAAAATCGGATAGGTCATTGAGGGTTCGTTATAACGGGGTTTGACTGTATTTGTTCAGATCGTAGTGGGAATTAACCCTTTAACCTTGTAGGTTTTTCTACTATTATATAGACGAGCCCTTTTGTTTCGGTAATGCGTTGACGTATTAATTAAACTAAAATTCCATAGAACACTTAGATGTTAATCTAAGACTTAGATGCTAATATTAAACTTAGAAGTTTAAAAATGACATAACTCGTTTCACGAGTGTGTGAGAGGGGGCAAGAAGAATGCAACGGATTTCTGTAAACACATTTATTTAACTTGACTCATTTCATAATTTGTAAAGATGGAATTTTTGAATCGATTTTTTCACTTTCTCATGTGCCAGATTTTTGAAATTTCGGTCACTTGTGTATTATCGATGACAATACACTTTTAATATTTTCAGAACTGAATTATCCGTTAAACGATTCTGTTCAGCATCCTATTGCATATTTAATTTTTCTTTTAATATTTATGTATTTTGTGTTCCGCATGTTTATTCTATTACTCTTATATTCTATTATGTCACCTTGTTTTAATTCGAAATTAGTGCATACTATATTTTTTGTTTCTCTGCATGTTTAGTTTAGCGCCTCCGCTAGGCGGCGCTACCAGTTTGTTTACTGTTTACTTTTAATGTATAATTCTGCCCGAAAACCCGCACTGACCGGACGCATTTTCTTTTTGCACTATTGTCAGCACCCTCACTGAAGGCCGCACATACCATTGTCTCCACCTTGGAGAAACATTTGTTCTTTACTGCAGCATGCGGTTGTTTACTACTGTATTGCGAATTTACTGTTGTGTTGTCAATGTGAGATACACAAATTCTAAAGTCGTATTTTTTAAAAATTAAATTATTGTTTTCGTTTTTAATTATATATATACGTTTGCAAAAGTTTTATGATTTTGTGTATTCTCTGTGATCAACTTTTTGTTTTCTAGCGCATTTTTTTTATTTACTCGTTGTGATTTTTGTTCTTTGTGTTTGTTATTTATAGCGCTCTGTAAATGGAGTTTTCTCTGTAGTGTGCTTTTCTTTAAATAAATAAACAAATTCTGGTTTTTGTCACGTAAACATTCCATCTTCAACTCCGTCCTTTCTGCGCAAACGTCATCTTAAAGTTGCACCGAATTAATGAAATACTCTGTACAAATTTTAGCAAGTGATAGTTGCGTGCGCCTTACTGAAGTATAGTTTGTGTTTCCTCTGCGATAAAGATCTGTTAAGTGGTATAAAGTGCTTCACCCAACAAATTAAAATGTCAAATATAAAGCAAGATGGATAAAGACTGTGTCAACAGCAAGTTTATTCTTTCTGCTGTGAATAGTACTTAATTTATAAAATGTCAACCTACATTTTAATTTAAATTAAGTAAAAAAGAAATCTGATTGTTAAACAACAGAGACAAAGAACGCAGACTTCTCGCATCTATCGTCATCGTCATCTGTCTGTGGTTCAAGATAAAGAGGTTCGTCTTGAAATAGCACGCATGCAGATTCACACCAAAAACAACTGTAGTCCGTACGTATCTGATTGTGGCTCATACAGTTTAAGGGATTTTTTTCTGTTTAATTCATACAAATGCCAAAGAACTAAGTGATGAATTGATATAATTGAATTTTTAATAATTTCTTCAGCAACTGATTAAAATAATTGATAGGCTTTCGAATAAACATTAAAAAGTAACATTTACGAGATTTCCAAAATTTAATGAAAGAAATATAATGTCTTATTAATATAAATTATGCTTTATTCTTTTTTTGAAGAAGGTCCATATAATTTTAAACGGCATATTCCTCACATTTTATTATATAAAAAATGTTATGCTTAGTTCACGATATTAAATAATTATGCGTGTTTTGCTTAAATAAGCCTTTAAATAATGAAAAAGAGATCTAAAAATTTTTTCTCCATTTACCTCAATGCGAAGAACTTCATTTTCAAAATTGTTGCATTATAAATTTTTCTGAAAATGCTTCACAAATGATGTCCCAAAATGTTTATGTTGGCGTTGGTACTTCATTGCATACCGGAGTACTAATTAAACCACCGGGAGTGTCTGCACGTCGAATTTCGCTCATTCTAACACAGTACGCATCGTCCGCACATTCCCATTCCCTTCCCGATTTCGGGCAGGGAAAAACAAATCGGGCAATATCATCGGTTCACTCCACGGAGAAGGAGTGACGTCAATAAATGCGAACTTCGAATTTGCTTAGGTTGCTATTCACTGTTCTTGAACTTCGGCGTTTCTGAACTACGGACATTCCGTTTTTGTTTAACTCTTTCCAAGGCCGTGGGAAGTATGCTTCGAACCAAATTCATCCATTTTTAAATGCATTTTTTAAGGTTGGCCTAAGTTCTCGCCCAATTTTTCAATGAAACAAAAACCTGGATATTTTAATTTCTTATCTCAAACCATAACGAAATGTCTTGACTTGGTAATTAATCATTAATTAATAAAATTAATTAACAAAAAATAATGTCATCCAATAATCTAAATGAATCTCTTTCTTAGATTAATCTCAATACCTAAGTTATTTTATTACATCACTACTAGAAAAAAATGGCCTTATAAAGGGTTAATTAGTGCCTTCTTTTTAACTCGCAATAAAAATGGATTTTCTGAACATATTCGCAGTTGCCAGTTGCGTTTTATGTTTACTATTGCGCAGAACCGTTTCTTATGTTAAGCGAGAGCGGTTGTGACGACTCGAAGGAGCTAATCAATGAAATTACCTGAATTTCCTCCATACTCGAAGTAGGGTAGGGATTGGGAATATGCGCCCCGTTCTGTTCATTTCTCCTTATAAGAGTCTGCATCCCCGTGACGATTACAGAGGAAGCGCCAAAGCCCTCACGACCAGTGTTCAAGGTCACTACATGTTTCGTTCTGAAAATTACCAAATTTATTTCAAAAATGAGTATTAGACGTGTAGCTGATCATAAATATGTTAAGGAAAGAAATTTAGCATTTTTTTTATTTTCAAGAAATGTGTGGTTTCACAGTGAAACCAATGATCGGTCACGGGCTACTTTTCCCTCCGAATAAGTTATCATCGAAATGCAATTTAAATTATGCATTTAATTTATTCAGGATATTCAACCTTCATAAAATTCAATATTACTTTTGAAGGTTAAATTTTAAATATATCAGTTTTGTGCAAGAACCCTCCTCATTTTGTTTCTCTTAGAGATCGAAATCAATTTAGCTCTTTCAATACCGATATCTTTGTGAATACTAATGGTATTGAGTTGGAATTTTTATATAAGTTGACTTATATACTTGGTTCTTAAGTTATGAAAGAAAAATTGCACTAAGTTTCGCCCATGCGCAGAAAAAATAAAAATACTTAATGTTTGGTTTCACTGCGAAACTAATGAACGTGGAAGGGTTAAAAGATTTCCGAGTCCGATGAATTGCAGTTAAGCAGCTTTTATTTAAAGCAGGTTTATAGCACATGAAAAGCAGAAGCACAGTGGACATAAAATGAAAGTCACTCATATTTATACACGTTACATAGGACCGAAAGGCAGACATTAGTAAAGACACAGCGAGAGAGCTAATAGAAGTTATAAATAAGACAACCAATCAGCTTTACTGAATGCGAAGTGACGCTTCAGAAACTGAATCATGCCATATGCGAATACGCTACTCAAACAATATACAAGAAAGCGAAAATCTTACTTACTTCAAAAATTTAGGAAATCGAAACTTAACTCTCAAATTATTTTTCAACTTTGCACAGTTGCGAATCTGGGGGGGGGGGGCTATCGGGCTACAGCCCCCCCAGAGACAAGCCATAATTCTTGATTTCATTTAACATCATTACTACTGTTTTTTCTTAATTTCCCTCCTTTAAAAAATAATAAAAACGTTTCAACATTACTTTCTGGCTAGACAGGCTCGAAAATTTTCCTACTTTTGTAGTCATTCCACTTGTACTTGTAGCTTTGACGCGGTCAAAGACAGGTTTTGGCTAGTTATTTCATTGTAAATTTTATCAAATTATCGAAAGTATTGTATTTTTTTTAATGATTCTTATTGTCAGGCGCGAAAAGACTGTAAAATTAAAGAGTTTTGGTTTACTTTAGCCTTGAGTTTGCCATTCATCACGACGATACAAAGTTTTTATGACCTCAGCCCCCCCCCCAGACCCGAATCCTAGATTCGCCACTGAGTTTGCATAACCATGAATGGCAACACTTTTGGCTTTCCTTCTGAGTTTCCCTGCACCTCAAACTTCATCACTGAGTTTCACTCTTTGTTTTCTTCGCATTGATGATCCCACGCAAGAACAGTGTTTTCTCCCAAAGGTCAGGAATGCGAAAAACGACTTTTCCCCTCTCCGCGTTTTATTTGGCAAGGAGGCACCGTCCGTCATTTGAAGGCTTTGACGCATTTCCGCCGAGAAAATCAAATATCTGTTCGAAGAGGGGAAATTGATGAAAAAATCCCGAATAGAAAACCGAATTTTAAAATTCCGATTGAGGTTTCCGCACTCTCGTCACGTCTCGCCCGTGATAATTCTTCGCGAGGGGCATTTTCTCTTTCTGCCAGGGGCTAATGCTTCGAAGTGCTCCCCTTTCAAACATTCGGGACGGTGCTCGGGTTTTGTAAAAGTAAGGGACGGCAACACTGTTAACATTTCAGCACACGCACTCAATTTTGGAACTTTACTAAGCGTTTGAGCCGTATTTTTCCGTTTTTCATGTTCATCTCAAAGCTGATAATTCGTGTTCATGATTTCTTAACCTACCAAGGATAAAATATTCCTAAGATTTCAGATACTTGATTAAACGCGATAAAGATACGATTGTTCATATTAAAAGCTAATTTTTAAGATTTTAAAGCCATGAGACCAAAATAATTAAACTCTTAGAGGGTTAACATTCGTGTGGGTCATTTTGACAGCTAATTGTTAGAAAATTTCTCACTTTTTTTGCCTCTTCTTGTCACAAAAAACATCCTTAATACGTCGATATTTTTTTGCGCACATAAGTTGTTTTTAATCTCGATTGCAGCACCATTTGTTTAGGGATGGCGAAGAGATACCCCCCTAGTTCAAACTGAGAATTGTTGGCCAGCTGGACGTAAAAGGACAGTGTTCCTCTATTAAACAGGAGACGGAATATTTACCTCCTACCAAGCGAGGTCCCTTTCGGTCACTATATTTGTACCTTCTATTAAGCGAGGCGTATAGCCATAAAATATGGTCTATTTCCACTGTTTGATTACTATATTATTAACTACCATTTTAGTCTCAGTCACTCTTTTTTATATATCTATGTTGAGTTTCACAATAAAATGGTTAAAAAAGAAATATAACCCATGCCCATATTAATATAAATGAGCTATCGCATCCAAGTTGTAATTTCGGATACAAGTGTGATTTTGTCAATCAGAGCTATCACCGCTGACACCTCCCGTGGTGTGACGTCACCTCTGTTCGCAGACCCCCCTCACTTTAAGACTGTTGGAAAGGAAGAGGGATGTAGATGAGAGTGGACAACTGACGTAGGGGGTCAAATGAATGACCCGAGCCTATCCCCGACCGCCCCCGCCCCCCGCCGGGGGGGGGGAGGGGAGAGCGGGATGTGATGATTTTGAGAATTTCTTGGTGTACAAACATAATTAATAATGCATATCTAGTATTCTGATGCGGTGCGGTACGTTGAAATTGCGAGTTACTAAATCATTCCGGAAGCTAGTGTTGAAATGCGTGATCAACTCATCTATGTTTGCCTTTGATCAACTTTGAACTCTGTTTTCTCAGAAATCAATCTTACGGGCTTGCACCAACCACTTTGACATCACGCCCTCCAGTTAAAGAAAAAAATAAAATAATGGACTGTCATCGGGAACACACAATTGCACAGAATTTCACAACTGAAGTATATCAGGAAGCGAGTAAAAAATCGATCACAAAATTCCGTTTTTACAAGTTTTGAAACGAGTTTAATAAAGGCATATAAAAATAGGATCTAATTTCCAAATGATTAAATTTGATTGAAATTAAGATTTCTTTAGATTATATAGAAACCAACGAATCACATGACTTTGCGACTAGATTAATTTCCATGAGCGTGTTAGGGAAGGGATGAGCTTCTCTGTTCTAAAAGTTTAATGAATTCTGTTTTAATTATGAAGAATGAAATTTGTATTGAATAAAAGAAAACAAGCCGAGGTTAATTTTCTTGCGGAGATTCGCCTAATGAATTCTTTTAATCAAGGAATAACAACCGCAGAGAAAACTTCCAATTTCACTTCAGGAACGGGATGCCATTATCGGTCTATTAATAAATCAAGGTTTTCACTTTTAAATTTTGCTTTTCATTTCAGAGGATTTTCGATGATTTCCAGTTGAGTATTAAAGAATTCCAATTAATAATTAAATGGCCGATATGACTCGGTAATTAAAATTCAATCATTGGAAAATTACCGAATTCCGTTGATTAATCCTTTCAACGAAACAAAGCTAATTCCACGTTTTCTTAAAAACTTTAATTAAACCTTCGAAATGAATGGAAATAAGTTCATTGGGATACATTTCAAAGACATTTGGGGGTGGGGGGGGGGGGAGGGGGAGATAAAACGCATCAGTTCCAAACAGACCATTGGCATTCAATACTGCGCTTATTTTTTCCTTCGTTCGAGTGTTCTGTTGAAATGTTCTTTGTTCTTCCAATATTTAATAACTTGTAATTAACGTATCACAAAGAATTCCAAAAAGTATGTGGGTGTAATGAATATCGAGGACATGTTTCATTAAGCTGATATTTCCGTTCGAACAAGGGCTGTGTTTATTCTGAGCTGTTGAATGAGAGGCTTCTGGGATGAAATCGATAAGATAATTCCACTAAACATTTTCGCGCGCTTTTATTTAATGTTTGTTAAGATGGAATTTTCTTATCTATTTTTTTCACTCACTTCCCAACATGCTGGAGTTCTGAAATTTTGTACAGTTATGTTTTCTACAACGCAAAACATTTTTAAATTTCCAGAACTTAATTATAAGTTAATAGATTGATTTTAATGAAAGTTTTGTTCTATATTAAGGGCGCCATCTAGTAGTGAATTTGGGAGAAAAAACTGGTACTTGCACGTTCAAGCGGCCACGAGCTTGCTTGGCGACTTTCGGATTTCGCGAAGCTCGTAAGTTAAGTGTTCTAGCGAAGCTACTATGTCCCGGCTCCCGCTGCTAGCGAAGCCGTAAGATGTTTCTTTAAGTTAAAAAAATCTGCTCGGATCTCACTTAGCTTTATTCACAAAAAAACAAGTAATATTTTTTAAAAACCAATTCGAATTTAAGAACAAAAGCAAAAAAGTGACACGACTACTGGACTGCACGTTTTCAGAGGGCTGCAAACGTTTATGGCAAGATTTTACCACCACATTGGCGATATAACTCGGTTGCTTGGCGATTCAATCTCGGTTGCTTGGCGATTCAATCTCGGTTTCCGCTGTAACGGGCAAGTACCAAAAAACTGAGTACAAGGGTGCATGGTGTTTATGATATTGAATTACGAAATATGCTAAAGAAAAAAGTTTAAAATAATAAAAAAAAGTTTTTAAAAACATGCGCCAATTAATGTACACTAAAACGTGAACTAATCTCTTAATACTGTGCACAGTAACGTGATTTCACTGATGGCCTGGGAAGAAAACGAAAATAAAATCCTTTACAAGTGAATAATTCATTCATAGAGTATTTGCTTTCACGAAACGATCCATATTGTTACAAAGCTATAAAGTTGTTTCCCTGAGATGCTAATCTTGGCGACCATTTTGACGACTTTGCGGCAAAGTTGGCGACTTTGGCGACAAAGGGAATTTTGTAGAAGGACCTCGAACTTTCCACCTATTTCTACTGGTTTCATGAACTCTCTAGAGATTTTGTCACTTCCTATGTAATGAAGTCACTTCCTGTTGAAAAGTATAAAGGCAAGCTCTCAAGCCAAGAAGAGTCAGTCGGAATTTGATCAGCAAGCACGCTGGTGAGCTGACAAGAAGCCTTTGAGCGCTGTATTGAGATTTAATGATAATCTCTGCTGTGAATTCTTACTAGTGCTGTTTAATATTTGTGCTACGTTTCTTTTCCTAGAATATTTGTAAAATAAAGAGCTTTATTTTTTAAAGTCCTGCTTATTTGATTGCATTCACGTACACACACAAGACAATTTTGTCACAATACGAACTTCAATATAAGAGCAGTAATGAACAGAAATGTACTGCAATACTATACACCTACGTTCCTTTTATTTAGACGATGACGGATAGCAGAAACTGAAGTTGAAAGGAGTGACGGCGAATCGAAGTTCTACTGTGCTGACAAGTAGAAAATAATTTCTGGATTGCAAAAACCTGGAAGTCAAAGCAAAATCACTTTGCGCTGAAAACATTTCTAGAAGGAAATGAAACTGCAGTGAATATAATGAGAAAGAAAATTCCTGAACATTCAATAAAAAAATTAAATAAATTATCAATGGGATTAAAATTCCGATTTGTTTAGAATATCTTAATCAGCACCTCCGGCTTTTACGATTTTGTCGTTTACATTTTTGGTTAAAAATTATTTTCTATTTATCCATACATTAATTAAATCGTGTTTTTTAAAACATTTTCTTAATTTTAGTGTTTTATGGAAAGCAAATCACGGCATTTCCTTTTAACCCGCCCATGGAGTATCCATTCTCTTTCTTTCCTCGTCAGCAACAAATCATAAAAAAGTCCCTGAAACTTGCCCATGGAGTACTAGTCTTGTCTTTTCTCGTCACTAACAAATCATAAAAACAATCAAATCATAGAAACCTGCTCATGGAGTATGTATTCTTTTCCTTCTTCAACAAATCATAAAAAAGTCCCTGAAACTTGCTCATGGAATACTAGTCTTGTCTGTCCTCGTCAGTAACAAATCATAAAAACAAACAAATCATAGAAACCCGCTCATGGAGTATGTATTCCTTTCTTTTCTCGCCAGCAACAAATCTAGGCGTTACACCACTCCAGATGGCGTTTTCGGCATGCTTTTGTCCCCCTCCTTAACAGTTTTTACTCTTAATTTCTCGTCAGCCTGCACATAACAACGCTGCTCTCGGGTGAGTTATATTGAAAGCTTTATCATTCTTACCGAGTTGACTGATGTAAATAATTTTAATCCTCCGTTACTCGCAACCATTTTCACCCTTAAATGGCGATGTATATTTACGGATCCTACTATGGTTTGGATTGAGGTCGTTTTTCATTGGCTCTCAGCGTCACGTGACTTCGCTTACTTCTGAATGA
>BGPR01001748.1:0-16129 GCA_013235015.1 Araneus ventricosus
TTGGAAATTTGAGCTTCTTGCTGCCCATTTTATTAATTATATAGTATTATTTACGCCAACCAATTTTAAAAACTTCAACTTATTTAATTTTTCACAAGCTAATTTGAACTAAATTTTAAGGCAATATGTTTTGCATCTAATAAAATTAATGACTTTGATTTTTACATTCAATTGTCAAAAGAATCTTAGGCTGAATAAGTCTTTAATATCATTAAATTCAGTGAAAAGTAATTTTCATTTCGATCATGCATAATTCAGATTTGAATTACATTTATTACACTTTATTTATCTGACTGTTTTACCTAATTATTACAAATAAATAGATGGTTTGATTTTCATTGAAGATTATCTGCCCTAAGTGAAAAAATGAATTTTAGGTCAGAGCTAAAAAGTGAATCTATCAAAATAATATAGTAAATCTATTAAAAAAGTAAATTTATTTCAAGTAGCAAAGAATTAACAAAAAATGAGACTAAAAAAACTGGAAAAGCATCGAAAATGGCAGCATTTCACTACAACAAAAGAAGGTTTCATATTGTAATCAAAATAAATTTTTATATCACGTTTTTTAACATAAGAGAAAGATTAAATTAAACATTAAGAGAAATATTAAATTAAAGATTTGATGTATCAGTGAAATTGGTTTCACTTTCAATCCAGCATTGTTGTAAATTATACATAAAAATATTTTTTTTGAAAAAATTGTCAAATTTAAGAAAAAAATTTACACGACAAATAAATGTTATCATTTGAAAGATAATTTTTTTAAATATAAGACGGTGTAGAAATTATTTTTAAATGATAATATTTCCTGTTATTATCGCTGAACCCCCCCCCCAAAAAAAAAAAAATATTCTCTCTTTTAAGAAATTATTTTCTCTTTTTTAAAAAAATTCTCTCTTTTCTTTCTTTTTAAAAAAGTTTTAATTAATTAAAGTTTTAAAAAACTAACTGAGGTGTACTTTGCCAACCTTCATAATAGGTTTGTACCAAATTTGGCAACTCTAGGCTCAAGGGTCTGTCTTGTAGAACGCCAACAGTATTCAATGTATGTAACCTATGCATACATGCGCTTTTATTAGTAGTAAAACTATGCATACAAAAGCATGATTATAAGCAAAATATAAAATTAGCATTGTAGTGTTTCGTGTTAGAGTTTATTGCAGAAAAAATCTAATGCAACTATTCTACACCAAATTCATGATCTCATTGTCTTGATAATTGTAACTGATTTAACTATAAAATTTTACTTTCCAATAATGTATACAAAGATGAATGTTATTGGTCTTTTTTAAAAAAATCGAAATTTTTGCTTGATATTGATGAAATTTGGCGCACATGCTTTTCAGAACAAGAGTAGAATCACTATCAAATTTTCAAAATTCAAAAGATAATTAAAATGTCATTTAATAAAAAATTAGGCAAGATTTTACTGTCTCTTCGCCGTATTTTTCAAAAATATCATTTAAAAAATGATTTTTACGTCATTCTAAAATTCAAAAAAATATCTTTTTAATGATACCAATTTAATAACTGTACAATTTTTTTCTTTAATTTAAAGAAATTTTTTAAAAAAATGTATGATTTGCAACAATAATTTTCTATTTTAAAATAACAAACTAATTTCCTTATTTAATCACATTATCACTAATTTCCTTATTTTTATATAATCGCATATTTAATCACATGATCCCAGCATGGCAAAGTTCATGGATGAGAAGCTGCCAGATAAGCAATCAGGTTCTCGCTCCCTTGGTAGATACAATAATGGCGGTGTGGCTCTTAGGGCCCATCTCCGATGATGGGTCGCAACCCTGTAAAATGGGGAGGGGTCGTCGCATGCGCCGCTCGTAGTGGGGGTTATTATGTGGGGACCACAGAGCCCGATGAAGTCGTGGCGGCCATTCATGACGAAAACTAACAATTACTCAATTACTAGATATTAATCTACTTTCTCCTTTTTCTTATTCCGTAAACAGGCATTCGAACTCGTAAGATTTTCGTTTTTCAAAAGAACCTGATGAAGCGAATATTCTTATATTTTGTGTTTCTCGCTATTACCAAAATCACTTTTGAGTACCCCTAACCTGTCCCCCGCGTACCCCCAGGGGTACGCGTACCACAGATTGGGAACCTCTGATCTAGGAAAAGTCATTTGATATTAATAAAATTTGAATTCAGTTCAACTCTTAATTTCAGTTGTAATTTCTTTTATTTCTAATTAGTAATTTAAGTGCTATACACTATACATTGCGCGAAGCAAATAAATTCTCTTCTTTATTATGCATCATACAAAAGCCAATGTTCAATAGCTGCTGTAAGATATAGATTTTGTTTTATTTTCTGTCTTTTAGAAAATATGTGCAATTTGTAATTTATTTGATGATACATTTATTTTGTTGTGTACAATATTTTTCATGAATATACATTATTCATTAAAGTATTTTTTAAGAATACGTCATTTTTATTAAACCTATTTAATAAATCATAAAATAAGCTAAATCTGTGTATAAAATATTTGCAAGAATGTGGTTTTTTCAGGGTAGGGGTTTTATAGAAGGGATGAAAATGTGTCACGATAGGTAGGGGCGCAGCTTTTCCAGTTCCGCCAAGGGCGAAGGATCACCTCCGTACGGCCCTGACTGCAGAACCAATAGTAAACCCATCAATCATAGTAGTCACGGAAGCAGCTGTGCAGTCTGCTGACCATCTAGAAGGGACGGGTTTATAAGAAATCGCTTGAAATCACGAAACCTGATTCCAGTTTTCAACATCAAACATGATTACCGTCCACTGTAATTTTGACGGATTTTTACGTTTTTTCTTGATTTAATACTAAAGCGGCTGTTAAATGTATCTGAAGTTATTTTCTTGTTTGTAACCATTTAGTATATGTCTTCTTACTGCAATAAACAGTAAAAAATATTAAATTGTCTGTTTCACTTTAACAAAAGGCACTTGGACTTTTTACCATAAAAATGCTCAAATACCTAATATTCGTCCCCCTTGCGACAGTACTTAAACTAAAATTTATTTTTTTATTTTATTTTTCCATTTATCTATATACCATAGAACATCTTTTCCGTATAGGTAGGATTTGATATTCTGAAAAAAATGTCTTCGATCCACTTTAATGTGCTGTACACTATGTGTTTTTTGATTTACGGTTTCAAAGGCATTTCGGATAACTCGGTTTTCTTTAACCTGGGTTTTACTGTAATAATAAATAAATTAAATAAAGCCGATGATTAAAAAATTTGCCTGTTCATTTGTTGTTCTTCCTTGCATAATTAGCATTATATCATATGCAGTAAGTCCAAGAATGGGAATAAAAAGAATTACTATAATTCTTATGATTACGGGACTGTCATTGATTCAGAAAAACAAGCAAAAACTAATTTATATTCAAAGTATATCAACTGCATTGATAAAATTATTATGTCATGAAAATTTTAATAAAATATTTTAAATTCAACATGAAATACATTTCATTACATTTCAAGGACAAACATTATATAAATACCAATCTGCATTTTATTATATAAATACTAATCTGCATTTTATAATGAACAGCAAAAGCAAACTCATGCACTGTATCAGTATTCCAGTGTGCTGTATATGAATTAGAACTACCTGTGTTATTTGGAATTACTTTGGTTTCATGGATTATAGAAGATTATGGTAAAAGAGTGTATGCATGCTTATTTTTTGTATGGAACTTTCATGGTATTAAAAAACAATTTACCTTTTATCAAGGTTTTTAAAATCTTCGCTTCGTTTACATTAAGAGGAAAATAAGTAAAACGAAATGATTAACTTTAAAAGATATGTTTGCATGGTTAAAACAAAGAGGGATTTGGTGCTTTGGAACTTTAGGGAACCATTCCTTTTAATACTTAAAATGATTTTAAGAACATATACTAGTTTCCCTCCCTTTATTAACCTCAATTTAATTCCATTCCATCATGCTAAGAAGACTCTTCTGAGAAGGTGTCTTCATAATGAAATAATACAAACAGATGCTTCAGTAATTGTTTGTAAGTTTAGCTTTAAAAAAGAAATTTGTTGAAATTTAATAATCTTAAAATCAGATATTACAGTGAATGGCTAAAAAATATTTAGCCTTCTAAAAAAAACCATTAAGAGAAAAAAAAGGCAAAATCTAAACTGAAAAGAGAGAAAGATGCCACATACAACATTTCTTCCCCTTTTACTTTGTACAGTCGATTTACTAACCATCACACTGTCGACTGTAGTTGTGACGGTTTTATGAAATCATATGTACAATAATGTGATATCACTGCTGGACTTGGATGAAAATGAAATACTTTAAAAATGAATAATACAGGAGTATTGTATTTAATTTTACAAAATGATCAATATAAACTTCGATATAAGAATAGTAATGTACAGAAATGTATTCCAATTTTACAGTACAATAGCGACTGGTTTGACGTGCCAAATCAAGATCAACTCCTCCGCTATCGACGACAAGTCACCTCTGCCATCATACACAACAGTCACTTCCAGTTTTATACAGTAGGGTGTAAAAGTAATCGATGAGCAATTTTAAAGATGTCTGATTGCTTTTCGATATTTTTTGGGCGATAATGGATAACAGAAACTGACGGTTAAACTAGCAACAGTTTACTATATTTTCAAGAACAACCCATAAGGTATTGTAAACTGCAAATCTATTTTTCCAGAAATAGTAGTTGTGGAAAATATTCTAATCTTAGTTTGATACTAATCAAAAAGTTCTTCGTAAATTCTCATAAAATTTGCTTTAATTCACTTTTGACTTCAAACAAGGATTCATGGTCTGGATTAAAAACTGTTTAATAATAAAAAGAACTGCTAACAATTAAACTGGATTTAATTTTACATTATTTAAACACAAATAAAATGGGTTTGTCATGAAGAAGAAACCACAGTCTCCTTTAAAATTTTATGATATTTATTTTTTAAATATTTATAAAATTAACTTCGACTCTCAATTTTAAATACAGATACATATATACTATAATACTTAAACTTAAAAAAGACAGATGTTTAAGAAGAAGATTACATTAAATTCATTTGATAAACCCATAATAAAAACTATCAACAAAGAACAATAACTGAAAAAAAAGGCAACTGCTTTTGAAATTATAGACTAGTTGCAACTATTTAAACTATAACTCTAATTATACAAATCTAAATATAATAACTATAAATATTATATTATATAATAAATATAATATATTATTATATATTATATTTATTATATAAATATTATATAATAAATATAAATATATATCTAAATATAACTCTAATTATACAAATCTCCAACTATTCAAATCTGTAATTTTGTGCATAATTTGTAATTTTAACACATATATGTATGCAATGAACCTTCTTTCAAAATTTGATTTGTGGTTTTCTTTTTTATGTAAATCTTATGGTATTTACATTTTTATGTACCTCACGTTTTTAAACTTAATTTCATAAATTAAAGTTAGGGTTCATTTTTTGTCTGACAACTTTTTTATTTAATTTCCATATATCCAAATCGACCAAAATTATAAATTTTCTTTTTTAAAGCCTTTTACCAAATACAAAGTTAAGGTGTCAGAAATGTATATTTTGCAACATCTAGAATGCAGTTGCACATTTTTTATTAATGGAAACTACAACTGAATGATAAAAAACTGTATCATAGTGAGAAAAAGAATTATCACTAATACTGAGTTTTAAATAAATATTAAGTCCGGCGCAGGGAAGCTCATATTTAATAAAAAACATTCCAAGAACAATATAAAAGGATACTTCATTATTATCTGTAATTGCTTCACTTCGTCAAGATGATCTTTCATATAAAAGACGCAGATATAAAATCGAGAAATCATATGAATGCTTAACCACAGGAGGAACATGAAAAAGTATCTATAATTACGCCGTCCTTTGCAATTATTCTCCAAAGGACAATGATGATCAAAGGTCTAAAAAGAAAAAGAGGTCGATTGCAAATATCACTTTTAGGAAGTAATGCGCACATTCAGATCCTGGGAAATAAAAATTATTATTCTTTTTCTTATTCTTGCACACAAAAAGTGCAAACAATCACTTATTAAACTTTTATCAGCTGTAAACCCCTTTTTTGGTGGATAAAATGTTCACCCTTAAAACTGAACTTGAAGCAATGTTTGCATATTTGACAATTTCATAGTAAATATAAAAACCATATGTTAGAAGATGTAATTGGGATCTAGCGGAATTTTTATTTATAGATAAAATTCAAAGAATTTGTGTTGCCCTTATATTGCGAAAAATTGAAAGCAGTGATTTGACACATTTCAATATTTGCATCTACAATTATTTCCATTTTCAGAAGTGTCTACTGGTGTGAGCAATTATAAACCTTAACCGATGATGACCGACTATCTGTATAAATAATTTCAACAGTAATTTAGCTTTTAAATTTAAGATTATCAAACTTTAAATAGTAGAATATCACAAAGCAAAAAATAGTGTTCAGTAAATTAAATTTAAATGTTACATTCATTAATCAAAGTGGGGAAAAATTTATGCATTAAAGGATCATGAAATGACTATGAAGTACTAGCACTTTTAAAAGCTATAAGGAGAAAAGGATACATTAAGCACTAACATCATTGGTTTTTAAAACTATCAGATGCTCTTTTATAAAAAAAAAGAGAAAAGACTGCCTGGTTGGGAAAAAATACATGTATTACAGGAATACAAAAAATATTGTATGAATAATGTATTAAAACTTATAAAAGATATCAGGTGCAAAAATGATACATTAAGAACCAACAATTATCATTTTTTAAAATAATCAGATGTTTATTTATCAAATATTCATAACATGAGAAAATAGGGGGTATAGTGGAGCTGGAACGCCGTTCTGGCACTGCTTTTGTTATCGAGAAATAAATAATAAAAATTTGTGGAAAATGTTCATAAAGCAGCGCAGTTTTTGTCACTCGGGTTAAAGCGTTGTGGTACAACTCTTTAGAGCATTCCAGCACTGCGTATTTTGCGACTACACCACTGGTGCTAATACTGGTTACAGAAAATATTATGACATCTTTCCTTTAGCAAGAAAAGATTACAGATCCATTAAATTTATGTCCATAAGTTATGTTTGTTGGCTACTATATAAATATATATATATAGAAAAAAGAATCAAAGTAACTCTTATCTTCTGGACAAGCAACACTACACATGTATAATCTAAACATTTTTTTTTAAAATTACCGTAAGCTTTTACTACAAAATCACTACCTATGAAAAGACCCGAGTCAAATGGCTTAAATTTGGAACCTAAATTCTTGCTCATCTTTCAAAGAGGATAATTACAAAATACGCGACTGTTAGCGAATTCACTATTTCTCATGATATTAAAACAAATAAGTGGTTTCCTCAGTTCATTCTTTCCGCAACAACAATGGTTCCTTGAATTAGCAGTGATTAGACGCTGACTACAACGGCTTCCATTCACCTCACATATTCCATTTGACAAAATAGTGCTATAGGGAAAAGTAAATTTAATACTAAATTATTATTTGTCAATCAAGGTATTTTTATTTTTCAGGTAGATGGATCAGAATATCACACATGGAATAATGCTTATTAAAAAAATCTTTGTGTCTTAGATGTGATTTTAAGATCTTCGTAAATGTTAAATTCGTAATTACTATTTTACAGTGAGTCAAATGTATTGATTTTTGTAAGATATTTGTATATTGACGTTGACATCCTTTTATTTTTGGAATCAACTATCGTATTCCAACTCGAATGTGTTTGGAAGAGGCGCGATCGTATGTATACTTCGAATTCGAATTCTAATAATTTCGTAACATTTTTATGATTTTCGTAGAAAATATTAAATGTTTAAATTTGAATGCAATAATTAACATTGGGAATGGTAATCTTTGTGTCTTAGATGTGATTTTAAGATCTTCGTAAATGTTAAATTCGTAATTATTATTTCACAGCGTGTCAAATGTATTTATTCTATCAATCCTCCTTTACTCATTTCTTCGAAAAGAATTATTAAATTCTTGGCAATTCTTCCGATAGAAAACGGATGGCTTAGTTGCAATAGTTTTAATTCAAGATTTCTATCTAATTGACGAAGTGACCCCAGCCTTTTTCCATTCAAATTTAAACATTAGGTTAATATTTTGTACGAAAATCATAAAAACGTTACGAAATTATTAGAATTCGAATTCTAAATATGCATACGAACGCGTCTCTTCCAAACACATCCCAGTTGGAATACGATAGGTGATTCCAAAAATAAAAGGATGTGAACGTCAATATACAAATATGTGGACAAGTGGCATTAGCCATTATTGTCAAGTTTCAACAGTGTGAAACTTGTCTTAATATGATTGTTATGTTTCAATCTTTGAATAATACTTCAAATAGGAAAAAACCGCTGAAATCGGAAAGCGTCCCCTTTAATTGTTTTAAAATTTATTGTTGAAAGCTGTATAAATTGGCTTTCGAGATTAGCAACGTCACTGCACTTAGAGTTAGTATTTTTGTATAATACTAACGAGTGAACTTAATTTGAATTTGCTTTACATTAACGCACTGAACTGATAAAAAGTTGTGAATATGAGTAAAGCAGAGTTTTTCTCCGCAGGGGCATTTGTAGCCCCTATCATGTGGATGTGGATTCAAATCTTTGTGTTTCACGAAGCGGCTTATTTGATCTCCCTTGGAGTATATCTATTCCTCATCATTGTATTGGTTTACGAGCTTTTGGGAAACAAGGCTTCAAGAATGGATAAGGCAGTTCAAACGGACGAAAATTGTATGATAGATGCTTCTGTTCAAACGGAGGACTTTCCTGTCTTGAATTCTGAAGAAGAAACAGAAGATTCTGAAATGACATCTGACCTTTCTGACTTTAGGAAAGATGATCAAACCGTGACGACCGGAATTCATGCGATGGACGACGAATTGAATGAGACTGGGGAGGAGGAATCATCTTCAGAAATTCCTGCGAAAGCAGACGAATTGGCTGAGACTGAGGATGAAGAATCATCCTCAGAAACTCATGCGATAGGAGACGAATTGGTTGAATCTGAGGTGGAGGAATCATCCTCAGAAATTCATGCGAAAGCAGACGAATTGGCTGAGACTGAGGACGAGGAATCACCCTCGGATATTGAGATTGATCCGGACTCTCCCGCACTGCCGACTCCCAAACTTGACCCTTTTCCTTATACAGCTACGTTCTTAGGAGCAAAGGTAAAGAAAACGAAATTCCTGGTACCTAAAGATCCTAATTTGTTCATTGACGATGCAGTCCCTGTGATAGGCCACGAAGTGGTCGAATGGTATAACCAATACATCAAGGAGAAACACGAGGAAAAGAAACTCTCTTTTTTTCAAAGAAAAATGAGGAAAATAAAGAAGCGCTTCAAAAAGAAATGATACACAATCCATAACTTTTGGGTGGGTGAGGATGGGATATTTTTGCATTCTTCAGAATATTTTCCGTGGTGGGTGGGATGGGATTCCAATAATTGTCCGTATATGCCGGACCATGAAATCTTTATTAGAGGATTATTTCAGAATGTGGTTAATCGGAATTTCATATTACCGTGTGATACGCCTAACTCGCGAAACGAAGACCTGAATAAGTTGTTTAAGCACTATTGAAAAGCGTACATTAATACACCAGAGAATCAGTCCAAGGATCTAAAGAAGACTCGTTCCGACTCCGGAGCAACAGACCACAATTTGAAGGAGGGTGATCTAGTCTGGATGTATAACTGAAAGCGACGGAGAGGTCTGAGTTGTCAAGAAACTGAATGAAGTTGTCTCCAGAGAGCAGAGGTCTCCCACGCAAGCCAAAAGTCATTCACATTAAACGGTTTGCTCCATACTGGTCATAGTTATATGTAATGAGACAGCCGGGACGTCAGTCTTTCAAGAGGGGAGCAGTGTTGCGAACATGGAATATCGCTTCCCAGCAATGTTAATATTATGGTTTGGTAAAGAGTTCAACAGGGGGAATGAAGCCATTGACCCCCGACCTTGGTGACGAAATTTGGCGACTATTACGGCGACAAAACGAAGTTTCTTAAAAATCCTGGACATTTCGTAATATCTCTCATTGGAGCGTGTGGAATTGTGATTAGAAATCAGATCGTCTGGGATCGTCTTTGGAGTATGAACGCCTTTGGAATCTCTTTCAAGTGTTGTCCTCAGTGCGAGCTGGTAAGATGTTAGACGCCGAGCGGTAGTGAAAGTGCTGTTGATGTTATCATTAGTGAATTGCTGTCTGTTTGTATTGCTTATTTGTGAAAGTGCTGTTTTTCCCTGCTACCTGCTAATAATGAATATTCGTGAATAAACAGTCATTCTCCATTATCCTGCTAGTTGGATTGTTTTCACCGTACACACACCGGACGATTTTTGTAACAATATTATGTGGATTCAAGTATTTGTGTTGCATAAAGCGGCTTTATTTATTTCCCTTTTCCTATTTTTATAATTGCAATAAATTTATAAAACAGAAAAAAAGGGAAATTCAAAGTTGAATGTTTGCTGCAAGTAGCTGAGCTTCTACTCATCTTCTAAAATTTTATATCAAAAAGAATTTTTCACATTTTTTTAATAAATCATTTTTACATTTTTCTCTTTTTTTATATTGAGTATTTGAAACGGCTACATTAATACATCTCATCTTTACATCTCGTGTTTATTAATTCACTATAGACTATCTACATATGCAGACATAGTATTAAAAACTAGCCGTCTTCGGTGACCAGCTTGTTCGCCGGGAATATAATTTCAACTGACTCTCTTGCACATAATTTGATAATTGTGGTTCCCTTAAAAAAGTAATTTTAAATTTCAAAATGCGATAGTCATTTACTTTCTTATTCCTTATGTAAAATATGCGTTTGATTTCAACATTTAAATGGGACGCCACATTTTACTTCCAGCATGTTAAATGGCTTAAAACATAGTGATAGAAAGAATTGATAAATAAAAATTGAATTGATAAATAAATAAGAATTGATAAATAAAGATTGAAACATAGTGATAACAACAAAAATACAGAAATTCTTTCAGCTTTCTGATATATTTCCTAATACACTTACTATTCTGAGGACTTTGTATTCAGATTTCACAGAAAAATTGATCAAATAAAAATAGTTAAATACAGTAGGATACAGACTTATCTTTCAACAAAAGAAGAGAAACACGGAATTCAATATTTGTTTAAACAATGAAAACTGTTTGAATTTCATTCTAACACTGAAAAGTATTGTACATTATGCCAAAAAATATTTTTAAAAATTCATTAAAATTAGAGAATCAAGTGCATGGTACCTTAATTGATACTATTTAAAAGGTAATTTCTTGCAATTTCAGATGTCGCAAAGATGATTTTTGTGCTGTAATTTTGATCACCTTTTAAAATAATTATTATTTTTAACTATGTTTTCGAATAGGTTTCTATCATTCTTTTCTAGTATCATTTATTCAATTTAATACTTCACTTTTTCTGCAATGAATTTCGGAGTTTTTAATAATTAATATCAAAATATTTTTCATATCAGCGCCATGAGATTATATAACCCTTTCTAAAGCCGTGGAAAGTACAATTCCCATCAAAATCCTTAATTTTTAAATGCAATTTGTAGGTTCGCGTAAGTTCTCTCCAAACTTTTGTATGAAACAAAAATATAGATGTTTCAGTTCCTTATCTCAAACCATTACTCATCTGATATCATACAATGTTATAACAATAAATACTTTGATGACAAGTTTTTTGACTCGGTAATTAATTATTAATTAATAAAATTAAGTGAAGAAAAAATTTCATTTCATTCAGTAAGCTAAAAGAATATATATTTTTTAAAGAAATCTCAACCAAGTACTCGTACTCATCTCATATTTTTAAATCAAATTCAAAGTAAGTCAACAACTAGCTGTTGCCACTCATCTGATATCATACAATGTTATAACAATAAATAAATTGAAGTCATGCTTTTGTCAGGCAATAATATTGAATATGCTTACATAACTATGTTTAATTTTAACCTTCAACTGTTATTTTTGATTTCCGATGAACAAGGTTGCACTTTGCTTTGTTTTCTTTTAATAGACCCGCAAAGTTGGGATATTCATTTATGTACGCTCTGTATTTTCAGACGGATATTTAAGTCTGAAGCACAGAACTTGTGACTTATGAATTATATTGCATACAAGAGGGCTTCTGAGTAATTGCAGGTTGCTAGGTTTCAGGAAACATGTCCCGCCTTTCACTGATAGAGGACAATCATTTTCGATTTTATCTTTATACCGAGTTTGGCGATAGATAGAGCTGCTTATCTCCCTTATTTTGTTTTAAAATTATAATGATGGATTGGATATCAGCAAAAATAACGACTAAAGTATAGGAATGAACAAAAGCTTCTATTTGATGTTTTGAAAGGTAAGAAATTATAACTTATTTTATTTACAAATACAGTATTTAAATATGTTATTAAAAAGCATTTTGTGAATTAAAAATCTTTGCAAATTAATAACGAGACTGAAGAAAATAATGTTTATATCTTCCAAATACTAACGCTAATTATAACGTTACACTAAGTTCCAACTTACTACTTCGTCAATTCATGATTGCTACTATATTTATCTGTCTGTGTTATACTTTTAAATAGAGCCATTTCCTTTCAGAAGATAATTTATTTAGTAGAATATCTCTGTATCTTCTTAGAAATAGGGCCAGTGTTCATCTTCTGATTTAAATAACAGCTTATTTAGAGGCTATAATTTTCTCAAGTCATTATTAAGGGATAAAGAAAATTCCAAATTTGGAATTTACTGACACAAGGATATTGGTTCTTGGTTTTATTTATTAATCTCACAGTTTTGAAGCAACCAATGGTAAAATTTGTACATCGGTTATTGACTCCTTTCATCGGAGGTAGAAAGTTAATCTCTGATCGTAAATACTTAGAACTGATTTAGGCTAATTATTCAAAACAGTCTTTTTTCTAATAATCTCATCTATTAACTATTTCTCCGGCTCTAGAAATGGTAGAAATCAATATAAATAGTAAAATTTGATGCATATTCTGTGCTCAAAATACTATGCCATAAAGAATGACAGCACAGTTCACATATTTTTCAAGGCTCTACGGCACTGGAGTAGTCGGAACTGCAAACCGTGTAACTTCCGGCACTTGCATGGGAGGGTTTAAGGTCAATATCTGCCAAGCGTTTTCACTCCACGTGTTTTAGATTTGTTAGTAGGGCATCTGTCCCGATATTTTTTCATCCCTTTTATGTCAGCATGTGATGTTCCAAAGTTGCATTGTACGCACTTGAATTTTTAAAACTCTGTCTATAATCCTATAAACAGTCAGACATCCAGACTTATATATCATCACACTAAGAAATGCGTAAATTTCATGTAGTAATATGTATGTTATTTTTCCAGTGGCGCTTGATTTTGTTCTTTTGAAATATATATAAAATTACGTGCATTTAAATAATCTGTTCGATTTTCGATATTATTTATTTGACTGTGGCCGATCGAAAAACATGACGATTTTCTTCGCATGTTGCACTGTCTACAGATAACACCACAAAACATGAAACATATATTCAATTATCCGGAAAAATTTGTTATTCGGCACCGGAGGTCCCTTTGTTGCCGGATGAGACAGATTCTACTGTATCAAAATATAAATCCCACGTATGAATTTCCCCTGAAAATGCCGGCTTTTCTTGTAATTTCAAGTTTCTTTAAAGATTCTTGCTTTTTTTAAAAGGCATTTTGTCGGTTATTCTTAAGACTTATCAGAACTACCATTCTAATTAAAATTTTCACTGTCTAATTCACAGAAATAACAGTTCTGTGAACAACAGGAGTAATGACATCTTCAATACGTCTTATTAGGAGAAGGCTATCATTTGCATGTTTGTGTTCTTCCGGTAATGTGTTCGTAATAGTGTAGTGTGGAAGTTTGGAGTAGTGGGTACCGATTCAAGTGTCTTCCCGGTCATCTAATCGTTCTTTAAAATTACGAAGTCCAATCCAAAACACTCTCATGTAGCTTCAATAGGGGCGTCGGTCTAACTGAATTAAACTAAATTGCTGGTGTTTTTCAATTTTACACATTATGCAGTGATTTCTAAGTTCTATTATGATAGTTAAAGACTACATTTCTCATTTTTATTGTTGACGTCTTGTTTCATAACTTCACTGCTTTAATTTATAGTTAATAATGACATTTTTCCTGAATTTGAATTACTCTACCATTCAAAACTCCCATAATATAAAATGGCTATAAAATAAACTATATAATATGAATTAAGTGAATGAATATAATTAACAAAACCATTTTATTAACGAATACATGTGGGGACACAATTTAACAGTCACTAAAGTTAAATTATGAATTTAATGATGCGAACGCTTACAGATGAAGTATATACAGTGCAGCTTCTGGTCTGTGTTTGCTTCTAAATAGTACACCCTTTTGATGTCCGCCTGATATCTTACAGGTAATTGGGTATCAGTGTCCGTATGTGCCTCTGATATAATCCAAGCGAGGGGGATCTATTACTCCAATATGCAGGTTTCAAGAGCACGTCTTGCTCTTTTTTAGCTCGACCGACTCTCGAAACCTGTCTGATCTTGTGTTTTCTTCCGAGTGAAAAGGTAGAGGGCGCTGGATCTCTCTTTTACAGGATCAGGATGAATGAGGTGGTCCCACATGATTTCTTAAATAGTTTTTTAAAAATCTGATAACAAAAAATTTAATCTGAAAAACTATAGGGGCACTTGGATGCTTACTGGAATAAATGAGAAAGAAACCAAATAGTATCAATTGGGCTAGTGCGCAAACGTGTGAGTACAGTTTTATTAATAGGAAAATATCATAAAAAAGTCCAAGTGTTAAATTGGGAGGTGTGGTTAGGAGGCTCTATTAATCACAAATGTAAAAGTATTTTCTGAACATCAACTTTAAAAAGTTATGAAAAAGTTAAGAACACGTTTCAACCAAAGTTCAAAATACTCCAAAACTTCTTAGAAAATAAATATGTGCGGTTTTATGACACCGGCATTCGATAATATAATTTTTTTGGCAGAGAGCAAGAATTCACAGTGAAATAGGAATTCAGTACACTTTTTTTTAACGAATTAAATAATGGATTAGTAATCGAAAGTAAAAAATTATATATCAAGGTATGGATTAGGGAAAAAAATTTACGTTAGGACATAAATTTAAATTTTTATATTTTTACTATTAACGCATTTATTTTCTTTCAGCAAAAATATGCTATGTCTTTGAGATATTATGAAGTAAGAATTTTATTGCAATACTGAAGAGTATCGATATGGATGGAATGCAGGCTTCAACTTCCCACGAAGGTAAGTAACATACAAAAGTATATCTTCATAATTTATAACAAATTAATACTACGGAATTTATGCTTGTAAAGGCAATCAAGGTTGTCTGGATAGATCCGCAAGAATGAAATAGAATTTTTTTAGAATAAGAAATAATCCTTCTCCTGATTACTTCCAGAAATCCAGCAGGCACATTCCACTCATGCTGGCCCATCGGCTTCTCAAATAGACACCTCTTCAAAGTAAGAAATACTCTAAGCTCTTTATATATTTTGCATTGTAGCGAGTGCATGTAACTCAACTCAAAAAAGCAGGCGATGAAAAGTTACTCCTGCAACATCCTGCCTGCAACCAACCTATCAAAGACCTTATCAAATAAAACACCGAGAAGAAAAATATGTTTACGTCGATGGAAAGGTTAAAGGAATTTGAAACCAGCATTTTTTTAATCGAAGACGAAATAGAAGATCGTCCAGACACTTTAGCCAGACAGAAGACATCAGTCCTAGCAAGCATCTAGAAAGCAAAACAGATCTTCGTATAACAAAAAGTGGACGGCATGTGCGGTTCCTAAGACACCTGAAAGATTTTTTTTCCCAGGTAGCACAACAGGCTGTTCTATATTGCACAATATTATTCGATATTAGGCAATATTGTATGATATTGTACAATATTATTCGATATTAGGCAATATTATATGATATTGTACAATATTATTCGATATTA
>BGPR01001748.1:16139-44605 GCA_013235015.1 Araneus ventricosus
TATGATATTGTACAATATTATTCGATATTAGGCAATATTATATGATATTGTACAATATTATTCGATATTAGAAAATATTATATGATACTGTACAATATCATATGATATTGCGAATATCGTACAATATCATTTTATATTGTGAAAAATATGTTGCTGGGGGGAGTGTCTAGCGAATGAACGAAACTCAACTTAAAAGAGAAGGCGATTAAAAGTTACTGTCGCTAGGCTATGAAAAATAAATTTATTGAGTTGACTTTTACTTTTGTTATTCTTCTAATTTCTACTTCTTAACCGCCATTGGAGAAATATATTTTTGTAGAAATAAAAAAATATTTATTTTGAAGCGGTAGAATATTTTGTACGTATTTACCTCCACTTTAACATCAAATATTTATAACATGCATCGAAAATTTTGAAATGAAAAGGAAAACTAAGTTTTCTTTTACCGTACCAATGCGTAAACAATAAAAGAACAAGAAAATTTTGTTATCTCTTTGCATTTGAATATTTTACTTCTCATCTGAAATTTTGTCTGCTGAAAAGTGTATTATTACTTGTTAGTTGCTCTCAATCCGTTTATATCGATAACTGACCTGTTGAAACAAATAGCAATCTAAAAAAAAATTTCAAACTTCCAATCCTATTTGATATTTCAATTTATTGTATGAATCTAATTGCCGAATAATGACTTTAGGCTGCGCAGCTCACAAAATAATTCATATAATCCAATAGCAAAAATAGTTGCATGAGCAAGAAAAACGATTTTTTTCGCATTTTCTTTTAAAAGATTTAATTTGGTAATTTTTGAACTATTATTTACGGAAAGAAAATATTGAATTGAAAGAAAAAACAATATTTCACTTTTGAAATGGAAAATCTGGCTAGATGTAATGGATATAAGGATGTGAAATTTGACGGCAGCAAAATTTTTAGTTTATAAACAAAGAAATGGAAAGAACCGGAAACCGATATGCTACACAATCTGATGCGATGAGCTGATATATACGAATTGAAGTTTTGCTTAGTTATTATGTAAGTAGCAATTTGTTTTAGAAAAAGGAAAAGACGTCCAAGGAAACGACTAATTTACGTTGATCTTAATCTTCGGTTATGCTCAATATAAATGCTAACTTGTTCGGACGCAACTCATCTGTGAGATTAAAAATTAAATTTTTGTTTAAGCTTAAGGAAAAGCTTATCAGATTGAGTCTTTCTTTGAGAGTCTGCGATAATTGGACAATTTTTAATCAATATTTTGGAATATCATTGAATTACGAGTTAGAACATAGATATACGAACTTTTGCATGTGTATAAAAAGAAATATTGATAAACAATTTGAATATTCGGAAATCAAAAATACATGCGTAATCGGGCGCAACTCATCTACCAGATTAACGTGCCCCTCACGTACACTAACAGAGTACTGGGGGAAAAATCACACCTTTATGTGAGTGGTAGGGAACCAGGAAGCTACTAGAGGTTCCACCCCTTTCTCAGTAAAACTCGCGCTTAGGCACAAAAAATTAATTGCTACATCTCACAGTAACTATTAAACTTATCATATTGTGAAGAAGACTAAAAGTTTTTAATAAATATTTCAAGCAGTTTTCAATTTACTTGCATTAAAAATATCGCTAATACTTTAAACTATCAAATATTTCTCAAGAAAAGTGGTTTCGTTTTCTCTTAAATAGAGATAAAATTAATATTTAAAATAATTTAATCATAGCTCCGTTCACGCTTCAAAGTGAAGTAACCAGTCGATCAAAGACACTACCGTGATCCAAACGCGGTCTTATATACTCTCCCAGATAGGCCGTGACGTCACATAGAATTTTCAGGAAAAACCAAAAAATCTGACTCTTGCGACTTTCCAAAACTTTATTTTCATGAAGCATTTTCTGTGCCGCTCTCATAATTGGGCTCATTGCGATTTTCCTTATGTAGACGCTTTTACACCACATTTCTGTGATAACATCGTAACGGTGAAAGAATTCCGATGAAAGAAAACATTCTTCTTTAAAACTGAAATACTCTGAGGAACACGAATCTCATCATATAGTATTTTGTTATTACTAAGCCCAGAAGCAAAGATAGTAAACACTTTTAAGTTCCCCCTGTTTCAAATTTTAATGTTTGTATTTATAGTTTTCAAACAAGAAAACAAAGCTAATTTTGTGGTACATCAGCTTACATATTTGATCGCAAATTATCACCAAACTTTTCGTATGCATTGATAGATAAATTTATCTTTCATCCTTTTTGCAATCGTATTTTGCATAACAGATAAATGAAGTTTATTTACCAGATGTTGTAATCCTCACAATCGGTTTTGTAGTCTCAAAATAAGCATTGTCGGGACGCTCTAAAAACAGAACCGGAGCGCTCTATCCTGGGTAACAAAAATTGCGCTGTTTTAATGGCGTTTTTCACAATTTTTTGTTATTTATTTCTTGTAAAAAAGGCAGTGCCGGAACGGTGTTCCGGTGCGTTCCGTCTCCACTGCACCCCTGCCCACAGTGCTCTAATTTGTTATTCATTTCTACAGGAACTTCTATTGATGAAATTTAGGATGGATAAGTAAATGCTTTACACATTTCGATTAAAATCTAGATAAAAATATTTATTTTTAGCATAGTTTCATTGACTGACGAAGAAGTGAGACAAGCATGTTATGCTTACGCCAATGAATTTTGCTCTTATGGGACTAGATTTATTCGAGATGCTACTCTGACTGAACTACAGAATGACTGTGCATTTCATGTGAGTTGAATTTAAACGGATTTAACATTGGAATGATTTTGCATTATTAACGTAAAAGTAGCACATTATTAAAATAAAACTCATAGTGTCAGTTTGAAATTATTTAATTTTTTTACATTTCAGTACAAATTGGAAACACTGATTGAGAAAAGAGAGACGGTCTGCAAAGGATCTATATGTAAAGGTAAGAAGAACTTCTCAAAATGCAGTAATTTGTATGAAAAAGACTTTACTCCGCATAAAACATCACAAAAATCGCTTTCAGTTTTTATTAATACATGAACATAAGGAAGAAAAGTGTTAAACTTGATATTATATAGATAAAACATTTTATATTTAGATTAAAGTTACTTTAAGACTATTTTACTTGAAGATTTATTTTTAAATTCTTCGGTGTAAATGGACATAAGTAGGACTTGAATTTGCTGACATTATAAATTGTAGTACTTTTTAATGCTAGTTCATTATCAGTTTTAATGTCAATTAATTATTAGCCTGTGTCAATGAATATCAAATGCTTATAAAACTTCATGTATAAATAATCCATTTGCTATTTTTTATTGTAAATTTTTATTAGAAACTTGCTTCCTTAACCAATTCGAGATCCTTCTCATTTTTAAAAAATTCTTTAGACAATTTTTTAAACAATTCAAATCGATGTTAATATAAATCTATATAAATGAAACAGAATCTTCTGCGCCATAGAAACTCTATTCAACTACTGAATAGATTTTCGTCAAATTTATTTCACAAATTCTATGAAGAATAAGGAAGGGTTTAGTGAAGGTTTCGTCGCAATTAATTAAATACTTAATGTGTTATTAATTGAAAACTGTGCTTCCATTGCGCATGGGCAGTAAAGTGCAAGAAAATAATATGGCGGCGCACAAGATTTGTTTAGTAAATTGAATGTAAAATGATCAAAACATGAAAACGAGAGATGTTTAAATAAGATTTATTTTTTACCTTATTGATATTGAAAAATATCACATTAACTTGAAAATTGCCTTGAAGCTTTCTGTTACTTAAAAATTAAATCAAAACTTGAGTTGAAGCAAAAATAGAGATTTAAATTTACTGTTCATAATGGCTGCCTTCGTATCCCATGCTGTAAAATTATTTCAGTTGCCATTGATAATGTTTAATTAAATTTTGTATCATTCTTTAGGAATTTGTAATAACTTATGAGAAGGTTAGCTTTCTGCGGTTTCGACAATTTGTAATTTTTTGAAAAACTGCGAGATTTTAAAAATCTTTGGTGAAACAGATTTTGTTTTTTTAAATAAAAATAAAGGTGCAAACGATAGAAAGATTTTGTGTTGGAATTCCATCAAGTGCTAATCTAAGGACGAATTTTCTGTTTTGTTTATTTGCATTAAAGCAGGACTTCCGCAATAACCATCGTCGTCCGGTGTTGATGTGATATCAATGGAAATCTACAAAATTTCAGCATTCTGTCGGAAGATGTTAATTAATGTTTAAAGTTGAATTTTCAAATTTTATGGCTTAAGGAATATTTGAAAATATTTTTTATCATGTTCCTATTGCTGTAACTCTGAATGTTTATTTAAACTAAGAGCATAATTTTGTGAAAAGGCTGCCCTAATTGTTCATTATCACTCATGTTGGCAATTTCTAAGGCGTGTTTGGCAGTTAAATTTTTTAACCAAATTTCGGTAATCATCGGCGGTTAAATTTTTAACCAAACGATTTAGCTAATGACAATCATTCCATTTGCAATCTAACCGTTTTAAGAGGTTATTTTAAACATAGTTAAATAAAAAGTATTACACGAACTCGAAGGAAACAAAATTCAATGCTTAGTGTACTGAAAAATGAACCGACTCGAACTTGGCGCTTCATACAGTAATGTTAAATTAAATTTCATGTCACTCTTTAAAAAGTATTAATAACTTATGGAGAAAATTAGCTTTCAGCGGTTTTTAAAATTCCTTTGGTTAACTTGATATTTTCATTATAATTTTTAAAAAATGTTTCAGACAATAAAAAGATTTTGATTATTATAATATTTTATATAAAATATTTTTTTATTTTAAAACTATTAGACGTGAATGTATTTTTACCCCTAACAACGCCGAATACATCAGCTAATAGTTCATAAATGCAACAATAAGATATTTATATGTTTTGTGTACTTTTCGTACTATTAGAAAATTATATGGAATACTATTTGGCATTTTATTATTTAATTCCAAAAGAAAGGTAATCAACTTTTAAAGTTCGATAGAGTAACGTCCCTAACTTGTTGAGCTCCTTGTTCGAAAATATTTCATGAGTGTTCTTGTGGTGGATGTGGAAGATCTAGAAATTAACATTTAGTTCATTTTTTGCACATAAAAGTTGACACTTCACTCGAATCGTTACCAGCTTAGAATATACTATTAGGAATTATTTTTTGTTGTATTATTGCAGGAAGAATAGGAACATTTTAATGTAGAATATGATCTTACACAAAACAACCACATAAGATTTGTTAATAATAAACAATCGCCTTGTGTATAAACATTGAAGATAGAATAGGCTGAGAATAAAAATTTTACGTGCGCAAATAGGCTTTAAAAATAGCTTAATATCTGCTATACCATACACTATTTATATTATTTATTGATTTAACGAAAAGCACACTACAGAGAAAATTCGATTTACAGAGTGCAATGAATAACAAACACGAAAAGAACAAAAGCCGTAATGAGAGAATCATAAAGATACTAAAAAACTCATTAGAAAATAAAAAGTTGTATGCAGAGAATATAAAAGTTCAAAACACAAAATCATAAAAATTTTTTCAAAATCATAACTAATTTAAAACGAATACACACAATCACAAAAACATTAAAAGACACACTAGGAATCTAAAAGTTGTATATTGTCATATTAATATCACTAAGACACATTAAAGATTTTTTAAACATTTGAAACATTAAATCAAAAAACCATTTTAAAAAAAGCAAGGATTTAAAGGTTAAATACATACAAGCACCAAATCCTTAAATTCACATTAGAACTTTAAAAGTTTAAAGAAAATGCATACTAGAGATAAAAATCCAATTGCAGAGTACAAAAATTTAACAAAGACCCATATAAAAAAATTAAAAAACGGCGCAGTAATAAAAAAATGAATACATTAGAGCACGGAAAATTTAAAACGACGCATAACAAACTTTAAAATTAAATAAAGTCGAGTATAAAAAGGCAAAATAAAACACATCATGAACTTAAAAATTGTAAATAATTCAAATTTAAAACACCAAGAGACATATAAAAAATGTGAAGTTCATCAGAGAACTTGTTAAAAATTCTCTAAAATTGTACAAAGAGAACTTATTCACATAATTAAATCTCGAAAATACATTTAGAAATCAACTTTGGTTCCTTAAAGATCTAGCGGGCACAGCAAAATTTATGGAGCTCAGTATATCATTGAAATCAATCAAACCTTTTTTGACTTTGTAAAAGAAGAGAACTCAAAAAAAGATCACGTCTGGAACATAAACTAGGTATATTAAAGATATCAAGTAGACGTGAAGAAGTTACATCCTGCAAGTAAAATCCATTTTTCTTATAAAATGAATATCGCAAGAAGTTAGTTAGAATTCGCTCGATAATTTCAATTATGCTACGTACAACTAACCCTTAACGGAAATCATGACTTAAATTTCATGGATAAATGAAATAAAAACTATATGGATATAACGAAAACAAATTTCCACATGCATGTGCCTTGTTGTCAGTTGTCATAACATGAAGGGATTTTTGCATTTACTAGGTTTTTATGGTGACTTTTGAGAAAATTGGCACGAAAAATTTTTCCTGATACTTTTTTTCCTGCCACAAGTCCTTTCTAACTGCAACTTGTGATAGAGCCGTTTTAAAGGAAGAGAATGAAAAAAAAATCTACTTACTTTCTACTACTGCAAACTCTTTTTGAGGGAATATAAACCCCAGCGTCCATTTCATTACTTAGTATCATTTTCTTCTTCATTACAAAAAAAACCTCACAAGAAATATAAATTATTATTAGGCCAACGTTACTCCACATTAAGTGCTAAAACAAAATTCAAAAATGTTCCTTTTAATAACAAATATCAGCATTTTAAGGATAAATATTGTCTTCTTGTGAATATACAAAAGAAACTTTATTTTTTATTTGTTTGAGGAATTCTTTGATAAATTAATGCTTTTAAGCTCTTTATCAATAGTCAAAGAAATAAATATGGTTTAAGGTCTAGTATTTACACTTACAAAAAAGAAATAAATTTTCAAATTTATTCATTGGTGAAAAAATAAATCAACATTTTTCTTATTAGAATGCCTTTCTATCTATATAAACATTTTTTGCATAATCTTAAAACTTAATTGAACATAATATTCTATTGTGGTACCAGGTAGTGTTCGGTTGTGGCATGAAGGCACGAACGTTCCTGAGAGTGCAGATTTTGGAGATCCTTGGGAGGTCCCAGTGAACACAGAAGACGGGACGTTAGATTTTACTGATCTTGAACTTATTAAGCCAGGATCTGTATCTATAAGAGATTGTGAAACCTGTCTGGGTAAAAAAGGGAGACGTTGTTTCATCTGCTGGGGTTCAGGATACGTAAGTACACGTGAAAATGGAGTTTGATTTGAACTATATTTTGGATACTATTTGGGTATATTAGATTTAATAAATATTGATCTTGTAAATAAGACGACAAAGGAAATGTGAATTTTTTTAATAGCAATTCCTCACATCATTTAGAATAATAAGGCTTATTTAAAGTTATAATAATAATATTAATATAATTAGAAAAATGGGTGGCGCATTAATATAGGGAGTGTTCTCAAATTTTTAGGACGATTTTTATGGCATTTTAAGAATTATTTTACATCCTTTTTTGTGTTTGCAATGTTCATTTTGACAGCCCGTATTCTTAACTATCTTTCTACATCGTAACTTCCATGACAATAATGATTTTTGTAGTATCGGAGGTGATATTTGGTCCCATCTCTCTCGAACAGCTTTAAAAGTCCAGAAAAGGTTGTAGGTTGACGTTTGGATAATGCGGAAAAGTCCAAAATCTCAAAAACTCATGAGTGGTACAGAACTATTTGCCAGGAATATAAGTGAAGGTTATAGTCTTAATACCCACTTATTTTTCTATTTTTTTCCAAGAAATTAACAGTGGATTGTGAGATGCCACTGCTTGCTTTGTTTTAGTGCAGTTCTACTGATTGATGGTAATGTGGGTAAAGAGATGTTATTACATATTTGAAGATTGCATATAAAATATGCTTCTGATAGTATGTGAAGTTGATCTTAACATTTTTATCCACTCTCTTTACTTTTATTTTGCCATTATATGAAAAATCAGCAACAATCATAACCATGTTTTAAGATTTTTTCTCCTCTTTGATGATATTAAATTGAATTTTTTTACTTCAGCCATTTAACTAGACTCAAGCTTCATTTATTGTTACAACATTTTTTCCATTTTTGACCGGATAAATGCTTTTTATAAAGAATTCTGGGGAGTGTTCTGCGTTCAGTGATATGACGTGGAAAAAGACGTTGAAATTTGTATTTTTTTTGCCTTGTTGGGATTCAAATAAATGTCAATAATTTTGTTTACAGTTGATACTGAGCATTTTAATGATTTTGCAGCAAATATTTGACTTGGAGGGTTTTCTTTTAATATTAAAGACCTCACCTTTGCAATATTCGAAAAACTGCGTTTTTTCCATGGATACGTATTTGGAACAATTTCTCCTCATGAAACCAAACTTGGACGATTTTTTTCTTGCTTAGTAACAATATTACGTATTGTGGCTTTTGATATCAAAAAATCATGATTTTCACAGCGTCTTTAAGTAACTGAATAAGATTAACTCTCTTTGGAAAGAGCAAAAATGTAGCCTTCCACACATCGATTCGTTAAAAGCGCCATTTTGTATGTAAGCAAAAATGTTATGTTGCAAATGATAAATTAGTGCTTCAAAAACGAATTTCCCCTACAGCGAAACGAACTCGTTCTAAAAATGTGCAAACACCCTCTGTATAACTAAATATTATTTTTTGGCAAAAGAATTTCAATAACTTTATTTAAAACTAATTGAAAATTATAAATTAATTTAACACATTCATCGCTACGCACGAGATATCTCGTCCTTCAGGAAGCGCACTAGAATTTTACTTGCATAGCAAATTTATTAAGTTAGATATATTAATAGATGTCCGCAGAATACGTTCACCTCTTCCTTTTTTGATTTACAAATCGTTTTGAGCGAGCACGGTTACTTTTTCTCTTTTTTGGAGCTTGCATCTAACTCGCCAATAGAGACGAATGTGTTAAACTGCCAATTTCTTACTATTTATTTAATATTGCTAATTTAACTAATTTGAAATTAATTAAATGACTTACGTTTATCGCCTGTGTAATATAAGTTCGGTTTGGGCATAACCTGGGGTGGGAGTGGGGTAAGACCGGATACCTTGATTTAGGCGTCATTAGCTCTGCTTTCCAGCGGACAGATTCTGAATTACACTCCACTAATCAAAAAAAGATGTGACCATCTTGGCTGTGTTGTTACTTTTGATTTCACTGCGTCTGTGTATGTGAATTTGGGTTGCGACCGAGCTAATGTTCTTTTATTTTTAAACCATCTTTATTTAATAGTCATTGCAGTCAAAAGCTCGATTTCGTCCAGCTTATTATATGTTTACTAAGGATTAATATCCTATCAAATAATAAGGATTCAGTCAAATAGTAGCGTATTTCGTTTCTTATAACCTCTGCACTCGGGGTAAGACCGGGTACGTCAAATCGGGCAAAACCGGGTGCCCGGTCTTGCCCACTTGCAACTAATCGACAATCATGGAGCCAGGAAACGATGGAATTAGATATAGAAGAAGTGTTGCCAGATGGAATGAGGTACGTGAAAGCTGCAAAAAGCTTCAGTGTTCTACAGATAGAGTAAAAGAGGCTAGAGCAAAGCAACGGACTTCTAAGCAAGTGTCTATTAAAGGTTTTCTGAACAATAAGGAAAAAATTAGTAGATCATATATTGCTGTTAGAGAGTGGACTAATAAGTTTAACTTCGACAATTTCCCAAAGGTTTTCGTAAGATCTTAATACTAAACGTAATGAGCACTTAATGCATAATTATTCGTACCGTCGCAGGTCCGAACATAGTCGGATACCCTTGCATATCACTTCAGGTCGCGCTGTTCTTGCTAAAGATGTGAAAAACTTATAGAAACCTGTATTGTTCGTTTTTAAAATTGTATTTTTGACAAACTTTTTCATAGTTCTTTTAAGAATTGGAATCTCTTGACCGACGAAAATTGCTATACATCTTTGTTCATTGATATCCATCTTTCAGGAGCCTTGCTTTCAGTGTAAAGGCACTGGTAAGACCAGTGATTATGCATTGTGCAGAGGATGTGATGGATCAGGCAAAAGAAGGTAGTATTTCTCTTTTTAAACCTTCCTGTTAAAATAATAGCGTGATAAAAAATATGATAGAGAATTTCAAGCTTGTATTAAAAGTGAATTTCTTAATATGTTCCAATTTTAAAGTAAACTCTTTCATTTGAATTATAATGACAATTTGAAGCAGTCTAATATTGTCGCTGGCTTTAAATTATAGAAGCAGCCATGCTTTTGAGCATGATTATGGACCAAGAAAAGCGTTGATCTTATATTTTTATACGAAGATTTATGACGAAGAAATAACTACTTTCATACAATTTTCTTAAGTAGCTCGCCATTTTTTTTAAATTGAATAATTTCGTTCTGTGAAACAAATATAAATATAATTCTAATATTTTTTTTATTTTTCTTAACTTGAACTTCCTCTGAATTAATTACTTAACTCTAATAAAAATATATTTATTTTGTGTTTTATCTATTAATATATGTGGGATTCCGTTCAATTAAACAGAATGCCCACAGAAGGGCTACCTTTAAGGGGTAAGTAGATCGGATTTAAGTCTAGGGGATTTAAGGGGTTTTATTACATTAAATTAAAAAGAAAATATTACATAAAATGAACGAGGAGACTTCAAGTTAAAATACAAAAACATTTATTTAAATACTATAGGGAGAATTTACAGGGGGGGAAAGATATGTACAAAGAAACATAACAAAAGATTTACTAATTTAAATCAAGTCATTACCGAGCTAGATTAAAATTGGGATAGACGTTAATGGGCTAAAATAATTATAGTATTAGAGATATAGAGTCATAAGGAAAGTTAAATGGGACATAGTTACCACAACGTGATCATCGGGCGACTTAACTGCGCCGAAACTGATTTAGGTTACATGAAGAGAGAGAGGATAACGAGAGAGTTACGAGCTTGTCTGCTGCCTGCGGTGCGCTGCCCTGCTCTGAGCGTGCAAGCTGGTTTTTTTTGGGGGGAGGGCGCTGCTCGTGACGTATCATGAGCAGGACTCTTAGCTCCATCTATCGCAAGAAATCATTAATCTAGCTCTCACAATCTAATTTACGCAGTGATTAAATTATTCTTTATTGATAATATCCTACATACATACACATATAAAAATAAACGCGCAAAACGAAAAACAGGAAAGAAAATGAAAATAATGAAATATCGCTCGTTAAGTGGAGAATATTCAAAATGGTGTTTTTCTGCGAATGGACAAACAAATTAACGTTAGAAACAGCTATTTTGCCATTTAGTAAAAAATTCAAGATCCCGCGAAGGATACATTGAATCGATGGTTCAGACAAGCACGATATCCTTCCAGCATCATGAGCAGTGGCGGCAAATCGGGGGGAGGGGGCGGTTTCCCTCCACTTTTTGCGGAAAAAGTTAAATTTTTATTTTATTTTAGCTGCCTAAATCTAAGAATTATAAAAAAATAATAATGTCCAGGAAAACTTGCTAATTTTGTAACAAAAGTTTTAAATTTTGTTGTCTACTCCCTATAATCAGGAGTACTTTTAGGTATCTATAAATCCCCCACACACACTTTTGTCCCCCAATCGCCGCCACTGATCACGAGAACTGTTACTTCCTGTGGATGACTCGGCTTTCATACCCTCCTGAACAAGCTGTACGGCAGTGACGACCCCTCTTTCAAGGATGAGCTGTCACTTCGTGAACGCTCCTTCAAAGAGATATGTAGCTTCGAACTTTGGACAAGCTATAGAATTCCAATTCATGAGATGTTTCGTCTTTGTCTCGTTTTAAGTCCTTTCGCAGTGCAAAATTTGCTGTTTCACCCTCCATGTAAACGGCTGATCTAGTAATGATAGCACGTTGGCGGCATCGAACTATAGCGAAGGGTCAACGTCGCTAGGAGGGTTCCGTACAATATCCTGCTCTTAATATAGCGAGGGTGGTCACTTATATAGCGAGTGTCATTAAGTTCCGATGAGGCGAATAAAAGATTCAAGCACTCATCCTGGTGCATCTAAATATCTAACCACCATCACTATTATTCAAACTAGACTACGATGAATACGAAGAAAGTTAACATTTAAATTAAGAAAACAACTTTTATTTTTGTCAAACATAATTTAAATAAAACGATTAAAAAACAGAATTAACTTAAAGTAACAAAACTGGTCAACAGCTCGTTAACTGGAAATTGACAGGTGCAGAGCGAGAGAGAGAGAGTGGCTTCTGTCCTTGCTTCTTATATATGTAGCTGGAATCAGTTCCGCGCAAGCGCAAAAAGCGCGATGCTGGCTGTTGCCACAGAATAAAGAATCCACATCAATCCAAGCACTTAAATAACTGCCTAATTTGCATAAATATTCTATCGACTTCGCTTCAGAGTCCTCCATCGTCTACTTCTGTAACAGCATTTTTTTAGGTTATGAAGGACAATCCAAAGTCTCGCTAATGGAATTTTTGGGATTATTTGTTCTTTTTTTAATGACTTTTTAAAGTTTTAATAAATTTATGGCGCACCCATTACATACCAAAAATGAGATAATCAATTTCGTTTTTCAATTAGAAATATATTCTAAAAAGTGCTTCTAAAATCTGGTTGGTAAATATTTTCTGACTCTATGAAGCAGAAAAGTATTAATTTAATTATTTCGAAATACAATAATCACGAATTATTTTTGAACCATTACATGTAGAAAATTTTAATTAAAATGACAAAAAGGAAATTCATGTTTACGAAAAGAAAACAATACAAAACTTTGCACAACTACAAAAGTTTCCTTAATAAGAATCTCATTTCTAAAACAATGCATTTTTTTAAAATCATTCTGTTAAACTAAATTCCAACTTTTCTGAAAAGTCAGTTATTTAAAAACTATAATATCTGTGATTTTCCTTAACAGTTGCATGGAATGCCTGTTCAAAGGAGGTATGTTAGAATGTAAAACCTGTAAGGGAAATGGTAAAATGATGTATGAAAAGCAGTTAATAATATCAAGGTAAGTAACTACCATATGACTTTCAAATTATAAATTCAATGAGATTTAAAAAGAGCTGATCTTTAATAAGACACTTCAATTAATGAATTAAGAAACAAGCTGTTAATACAATTTTTATGGCATTTTCACCCGCGCCATAAATTCTATACATTGCTGAACTTTTTTCAGAACTTGAAGAAAGCTCTTTTTGAATTGAAAATTTTAGTAAAAGTACATAGTTTCATGATTTGACCTCTTAATCGCATCTTCATGAAAAACCAGAAATTTAGTTCCGACTCGAAATAATTTAGAATTCAAACATGATAGTTTAATTACCATGAAGTTACAACATCGCAACCATAAAATTAAATCGTCAAAAACTTTCGTTACCAAATTTAGTAAGAAGTTACCAATTTCAGCAAAGAGGTCAAAAATGCTTTTACTTCGGTACGAAACAGTGACTCACTTATACTTCAGGAAAGGATGCGTTTATAGTTACTGGAAAAAGAAAAGAAGTTGTGATTTAAAATTTAGTCGCTATTAACCGAGTTTTCGATTATAAGTTGGGATTACGGTTCCAGTTAGCTCGGACAATCGAGGTTCCCAATCACCTCTGATAATTGAGGTTTCATGTATTCTAATGAGAAGCGTTGTAAATTCCTTCTCAGATTTTATACTTGCGATGAATTTTTAATTTCAAAGTATTTTAAAAATTTTGGATAAAGATTTTAATTACCTTCACTCATTGTTATTCTTTTAGAAAATACTCAAATATTTAATTCTGACTATATACATGGCTGTTAACTAATGGCAACGTAATTAACAGAGTTTTCTTTTTCAGAAAAGTCCATGCAGATGATTTCATATCATATTCTTCAAATTTACCAGCTAATTTGATTCAAGATGCTGACGGGCAGGAGCTGTTAAGTGAGAGCGGAAACCGGGTAAAGTAATTTCTTGGAATGCTTCTTTCTGCTCTCCTCATACATGTTGTGAGGAATTAGTCTCGAACACCTTGAAAGCAGGACTCGCTAGATGTTTTATTACTTATTTATTTTCTTGACGACACAAACACGACGGCACATAATGGATACAACGATTGATATGTACGAAACGATAAAGACAAAAGACATATACATTACACACACATGGTAAAGAATTAAAATTTAATAACCTCCGAGCGAAACATGTTTTAGGAAATTATCATCATCGCGGCGGGTTGCCATCCTTCCCTTGATGTTCTCTCTCCCATCTGTTCCAAATACTCGCTCTTTCTCGAGCTTTCAACTCCAGATGGCGCAGTTATACAATGTTAATGGTAAAGATAGAAGATCAAATACTAATGATTTCTTTTTACTTTCTTATCGGCGAAATATATACATACAAGTAGTCAAACTCGATGTTTGGATAAATTTCCAAACTTTAGACCTTCCTGTGCAGATAAAAAACCCACTTTTTGAATCATGTCTGCGGGTCTGTCTGTCCGTCTATATGTGTGTGCTATCGGCCAAACATGATTGAAAGCACTGGTTCTTGTCTGATCACCGCAGTGAATCAGTATCGGACACAATCAGTGCTGAGGAGGGTGGCCACCTAGGAACACCGCATGCTATTGGCATTAGGGTTGGGTGATACTGTACCAACTTGATTGCCGACTATCCAGTTCCGTTCCAACGGGAAGGGATCGGTTATAGGCTGTATCAGGTGCAAAAGTATCAAATAAAAGTATCAGGTACAAACGAATATCTGTATCAACCTGTACTTCATAGAGCAAAACCGGGTATCAACACAACTCTAATTGGCATCTTTTATCATACCGGCAGAAAATTCCCAGGGTCCCGTGTTCAGAGTTAAGTGGTCGTGTTTACCTCTGTCTGTCAGTAGGAGAACACGGTAAATGAAAAACACTAAATGGACAAAATCATGCAAATTTTCTTAGAACTCGAAATGTACAGGGTGCTTTTTTTTAAACTGACACTACTCAAAGTCATCTGTTGCTCGAGCTATCAACTGAAATGCCACCAAATTGGTAGGGGAATAATAAATATACAGGAAAAAAAGATTCCACGAAAAAAATCAGTTCCGAAATTCACCGATAAGGGAAAATGTGGCGCTGTTGTAGTCTACTCAACTTAGAAGTATACAAATGAATAACAAAGAAGAAATTTCAGTGAAACACTCCTTTGATACAGCAAATGGACTGCCCCAGAGGGTTACAGAGATGATATTTCAGTCCACCATAGCACTTTATTCAATGAAAGCACTTCCTCGACGAGGGCATAGACCTCTTTCAATGGGATCAACCTTCTCGTGGACCACACACTGGATCTTGTTCGCAACATTCTCGACAACCGAACGTAACATGTCACCATGAATGCTCAGCACACCCATATATGTTGTCTTTTAAGATTTCCAAGGTTGGTACCTCACCAAGACAGGCCTTGGACTTCAAATAACCGAACTAGAAAAAGTCACATGAGGCTAGATCCTAGGAGAATGGCCATGGAGAATGTTGTGTACAGGATGAAATGTGTGGTCCACGAGAAGGGTGGTCACATTGAAAGAGGTCCATGACCTCGTCTAGGAAGTGCTTTTATTGAATGAAATGCTATGGAGCATTGAAATATCATCACTCTAACCCTTTGGAGCAGTTCATATGTTATATAAAAGCAGTTTTTCATTGAATTGTTTTGTTTATTATTCATTGGTCTAATTCTCAGTTGTGTAGACTACAACAGCGCCACATTTTCCCCTATCGGCGACTTTCGAAACTAATTTTTTTCACAGAATATTTTTAGTATGTCGTCATTAGTCCCAGACCAAATTTGGTGGCATTTCAGTTAATAGATCGAGCTACAGATGGATCTCAGTATTGTCAGTTTAAAATAAACGCCCTGTATATGAGTATCAAATTTTGGATCAAATATATCAATGAGACTATTTCTGTCTGTCAGTGTATATGTGAACATGACAACTAAAAATGCAGCAAGCTATTCGATACAAAAAGGCCGGTAATCCAATAACATCTCAAGTGTTCAATGACCTCTTTAGTTGAATCAATACCACAACACATTCATAAAACAGAAGGGGGTCATCTAGGCAGACGGTACAGAAAACTACATTGTTAAGGGGTTAATGTGGAACAATACAGTTTTTGAATATACTTATTTTCCTCTTATTTGTGAATTTAATCAGATTTAGACAGTTTGTATAATTATCTATTTAAATTGTTAAACTTATCAAATATCATTTGATCTTTTATTAAATATCTTTGCAGGTTGAACCCATATCTTCGGCTCTGAACAGAGCAATAAATGAAGTATCTTCAGCTTTAATCGTGAAACACAATCAGACGCTTACAGACGAGAAAATTATAGCTCAGGTAATAATATTTAATTCATTTGGTAGAATTTATTTTGGGGTTTTTGATTGTTTCACGCATTTTATTGAATTAACCTCGAAGTGTTTTTTTGCAGCAAATAACCTATAACACTCCGAGCGACGCAAACGTCTTTTTCCTTTATTCATGCTCAGTTCAAATGCAGATAGCTCCTATTTATCTGTATATATTCTTAAACAATCATGTTTGTTTAAAGTTTCTTAAGATTTCAGAGATATAACTAAATACAAAAAGATCAGTTCATTCACTTTAAAAGCTAAGTTTTCAAACCTGACAGCTAAAAGATCAAAATAATTGGGCGCTCAGAGGGTTAATATCTGATATCTGAAAAGCATTTGCTACATGAAAGATCTTATAACTTTTACAGGGTACATCAAAATTTCGCGCAAAAATTTAATTGCTGGCCCGTCAAATTAGGAAGAGCAGTGTTTGCGAGGAAAGTTGTGTCCGGAGACGGAATCATGCGGAGCTGCAAGAATGTGATAGACACAGAAGTAGAGAGCAGTATTGACTATGACTTCAATAAAACACAAAAAGCATTCATACACACTACGGAAAAATCAAGAAGATATAACTTGAGAAGCTCAAAACTTTTACATCCGCGACACTTCAGGCATCGCAATGCGACGGACGGGTCATGGAACCCGCTGTAGTCATGTAAGAATGACACATTCATTCACTCACTCTCACTCCGAACCAGCCTGCCAAAATTGGCTAAAGGCCTTACATGACCCGGAGGGGAAGTTTTTTTTATTGAGTTTTTTTTTAAAAAGTTTACATTCTACACCGAAACACTGATGGATAAAGCTACATCGAAATAAATTCAAAAACAATACTCAGAAACAATACATCAAATGTCAGGGTGTAGAAACAGCAATAGATAAAAAAACACCAAACAATAGTTTAAAAAGTCAATTTAAATCCAAGCACATAAAACACACACACACCCAAACAAACACACCAACGGAACTTCAAACGGAAACAGCTATGAAAAAAAATTTCAGCATTATAACAATTCTCTCTCCTCAGAAAATAGAACTCCAAAAGTCAGTCACACCAAACCAAAATGCGAAGAACGAAGTAAGGTACGGAAATCGAAGGCGGAGACCAGAAGCGGTACCATGCAGAGCAAGCAGATCCGAGACCCGCCAGTCAACGTCAACGTTAGGAACCGCCACCTCGAGGAGTGAAACTCCGTTCCCATGACCAGATGTTCGTCGTTGCGGATTATTTACTGCCGAGCGGAATTCGACCAGCCACACCATTCCCACGACGCATACGCAATCTACAACAGCCTGTAGGAACTGGACTGAGATCTCCGTCTGTCCAATCGGCTTCCTTTGATGTCCGAGCGTTTACCGGCATTTCTCCGGAACATTCGAGCTACCCACAAACCCTCGAAGAAGAATGATTCTTGGCTATCTTTCGACGGGTGACAAGGCGTACTCCAAACAATGAACTCCGAACCACTGCCCATGGGAACACGGCTTGAGTTTAGGGCCTGACTTAAGAACATGTGCGGTCCGCCAAGTTGAATTTCTTTTCTTCGCCAAATTGATTTCTCGCCAAATGTGGTAGCCTTCTTCATTTTGTTGGCGACCCTAAAACTTTGTTAGAATTTCTAATTTGTGCCAGAATTTGAGAAAATTCATGCTAAATTTCATACAATTTTATGTACGATTTGCAATTTTATGTACTATTTCAATTTTATGTACTATTTACACTTTTTGCCATGGCTGTCATTAGAACCGCCGCCAACTTGAAACCATCCAAGATGGCGAATATTTGGTGACTTTTTGGATGGTTGGCGCGATTTCCCAGTTTGGCGAGAAACCGCACCATGTTCTTAAGTCTTACCGAGTTTAGTTTAGCTATATTAATGCCCCGTTTTGAAGCAACACGAGGACTATTTTGGGATGGACCGCGTAATTTTGAACCGCGGTCAGATGACGAGGACAACACCTGATATGGCACTCTCATGTTGCTAAAACTCTTCAGACTTCCGCACCACACCAACGGGAGTCCAGCCGCACCCTATGGGAACAGGGCTTGAGATCGACATCCAATGATACTGATGCCATACCCGCATGAGACAGTAAATTTACACAGCCCCATGGAAAGAAATTCCAGAGGGTCAGGTCTGTAAGTATCTGGTGCATACGGCGCGGTATTGGTGTATGCTTAATATGTGTATCCACTGACTGGGTGTTATCGTACGGATGAATCCTTCTTCTGCAACGGCCTCATCTAAAATTATCATACCTGCGATTTCAGACAAAACAGCGAATACCGCCTTCTAGAAAGCACCAGCCGCGTTTCGAGTTGCACTTTCTATGAAAATTTTGTTCATCATGTTCTGACGGGTCGGCATGGAAATTTGTGTTCGATTTTTTGAGAAGCACCGTAAATTTATAAACTGAAATTCGTCCCCAAATTTCTATCATGAATTTTCACATGACACATGCTACTACTTCAAGGAATAAGATCGACATTCAATGTAAAGGTGTCTTACTCCCACGTGACAGTGACTTAACATACCCCAATAGAAATAAATTCAGGACGGTGAGGTCTGGTGTATACGGGTGGGAATTGCTATATGCGTAATACACAGGGTTACACTAAAGTTAATTACCTTTATTTCAAAACACCTTCAGTTGACATAGAAATGGTATGTAGGTACAGTAAAGTGGCTATACTCTATGCCTTGACACCATTTACAGCTTCATAGGGCAGAAAACTCTGGAGTTAGTGTTCCTCTCTCGAAAAAGGTACGATAGAGAGAATAAAATTCAAATACAAAGTTGTAGAGCATCATCGATTTGTTAAAACAAAGATACGTTAGGGGCATTAATGCTAAGAGCAGGAAACTTAAAATGCATATTTATTTATTGGCGATTTCTGGCACTGTTAGGTGACTAAACGTGTTAAAAAAACTAGCTATCACAAGACACCTTTATTTTCGGTGTTCAAATTGCTCTCAGTCAGTTACAATACCAATTTGTACCCTTGTTTGAATTTCATGTTGTATACCTTTTAGCATATCAGTTTCGGCACGCTGTTATAAGCATCAGTACTACGCCATCGAAGGTCCTGCAATGTTGGCGGAGAAGTCGTGTACACCTCCTTTTTGTGGTATTCACACATGAAAAAGTATATTGGGTCTATTTTTGTCCGAAAGATACCATTTTCCCATTTTGTCCATGTTTCGTTACGTCACAAATTCGGTAATTGAGAACAAACAAATGTGCGTTTTAAGTGCTTATTATTGGTCTTAATGTTCATAACGCGTCTATTTGCACTAAATCGATTATGCTCTACCACATTGTAATTGACTTTTTCCCCTATCTTGCACCGTTTTCGAGATAGGAACACTAACTCCGGTGTTTGTCGCCAGGTGACGCTGAGAGTGGTCTCATGGCGTAGAACATAGCCAATTTAATATACCTAGATACCACATTTATGACTATACCTGCAGTCGTTCAGAAGTTAGGGAAATGTAAGTAACTTTAGTAGGCACAATGTACGTATCCACTGACTCTTTGGTATCGCATTGATCAATCCTTCCTCTGTAATGTTCTTGTCTGAAATTACCTTGCCTACGATTTCCAACAAAATAACGAATGCTGCCTTCTAGAAAGCGCCAACCGCATTTCCAGATACAAATTTCTATGAAAATCTTGTTGATCATGGTCTGACGGGTCGGCATAGAAATTTGTGTTCGATCTTTTGAGATGCATTGTAAATTTATAAACTGAAATTCGTCCCCAAATTTCTATCATGAATTTTCAAGGAACATAAATTGAAGAAATCCAATATTTTTAAGTCATTTTTACCTTTAGAAGGAATCGGACTTCCTTTCAAAGGGTTTTCAAAATATAATTGTATTAAACCTAAATAACAATCTGATAAGAATAAAGTATGTTCCAAAACATTTCATAAAATGCGGAAGGATGTTTTGTACCAGCGTCGCGTACTGGAACCAAATTTTAACTCACAGCTAAGAACATAAAAATATTTATTATCAATATACATCTGGACTGCCATTTCATGAATAATTTTTTACAAATCTGGATTATATAAGGCCTTAAACAAAACCTAAGGGGGCGTCACATTCAATATTCACTGTTCAAAAACGACAGAATTCGCTCAAATGTCCGGTAATCTCATCAGAACAATTGGCCAACTCTTTCTCTCAGAACCATTTGCGTTTCGAAGTCCAGTCACAGTTATATAGAAGAGAAAGTCTGGAATCCTCAGAATTCCTACGCACATTTTTCTGGTGCTTCCTCAACCACATCCGGTCATTTAAACAATAGCGTCTATCTTCAGAAGATGACCTACGTCTAGGAACGCAATTAAACAACCATTCCCATCTGTGGGGATCCGCCGTAGGCCGTGTGGGTCAACAACACACCAGTCATCTGGGATTCATATAAATGTATTTTTTTTGAAAACTGATAAAATAATTAAAATCTCTTTAAAAATTACTCACAAAATCATTGTCTTTATAACAAAAATGACCGCACGCTTGCAATTTGAGTTTCATTTCGTTTATTTTTTTCAGCGACACAGTCTTCGAGCAGTTCCTTACACGAAAGTATCTTACACTTGGAGGAACAAGAAGGGAGAATTCTACATCTACGGCTTACAGAAGAAAGTTTACTTCCAAGAATATCCTGAACAATGTTTCTGTGTTTGTTGTTGATAGATTTGTGGTTATACATTTTTTGAGTGCAATTGTATTTTAAATAATGTGTCAATAAATTTTAAAGCAAGTAGTTAATTTTTTATCTGTGTATCTAAATTCTTATGATATTTTATTTAAAAAATTTGATCCGTGAATTAAAGATTCCTCCTGATTAGTTTGGGATGGATGTGAGTGGAGGGGAACGTCCGAAGCGGTTCAAACAGCTAATTTACAAGACAAAACCTCAGAGAGCAAGGAAAAATACACACAATGAGTAAGCCACAAAATGTGATAAAGACGAAAGGCTGTAGGCAAAGCAAAAACAATAAATTCGGATGAAATTAAAGCCATAAAATATATGTAACAGTGTGTTAAATAAGAAACGAATAAAATTAATGAATCATAGTGTAAAATAATAAAGATTGCATTGTAAAGAAACTTATAAAGGTTATATATATATACAAGTACAGAAATCAAGATAAAAGACATTTATATACAAAAAGAGCAATAACCAATCAAGAAATTAATACTTTAATTGAATAAATGCTAATTGATTAATAATAAGTTGTTTTATATTATTGGTTTTAAAATTTGGTTTCATGTAATTTATTTCAATAGACATGAACATTTTTCTTGTTCAAAAATATTATTTTGGGGTTCGGGGAAACAAACTATTTTAGCATTATTGCTAGAGTTTGTGTTAGAAAACAACGATAACAAATATACGCTCGTTCGGCATTTCCCTACTGATGACGCATTCCGGACGTTAGCGTTATGTTCTGTTTTGTTATTTTGGTTTTTATTTTCTGAAATGGTTTTAATGTTTTCTTTGAATATCTAACACATGTTTTGATTATTTGAAATATTTAACTATATATTATATATATATATATATATATATATTAGGGTGGGCCGAAAAAAACTTTTTTTTTCTTTTGAGAAACGCTATAGTGCGGAAAACTTGCCTCTAGAGTAGATAAGTAAAATGCCAAAAAAATCTTTTGCTTACATCTGGATTTAGCGCATCGACTGTAAACTTTTCGAAAATATACGATTTTCATAATTTTTCTAATAACTGGAAAAAAATCAAATAACTTCTATAACAAGTAGTTATAAGTATAGTTTAGTAGAACAAAGTGTTGGAAAGATAAATAAATAAAAAAATAATGTATTTTATAATTTGTTAATAGTGCATTACACTAAAAAAACACATTTTTTTCAAAAAATTGACAAATTTCCATTAAAACAAAAATTTGTTTCTGATTGTGTAAAATTTCAATTTGCAATTAAATATAGTCCTATACTTGCCTTCAGTTTCTTTTGGTACATTGAAATAACATTTGCTTGAAACACTTGGTATTGAAGATCTTGAAAGAAGTATAGTTCTTATAAAAACCATCTCTGGAATTGGAACCGACGACTTTTTGTGATGCCTCGGTTACCAGCTTCACCTGCATGGGTGTGACATGGGAACTTGTCAAAGTTCCACTCAGCCGCTGTTCCACCTGATCGGACCTTAGACCAAATCTCTTGATTCGTGAATCTTCGCAGCAAAGGTGGTGGTGAAAGTGTAGTAGTGATCTTCTTTTCTGTTTAATTTCTGTAATCTCACACTCAACACTTTCCAAGTTTAACACTGAGGGTTTATAACATTTACTGAGCTGTGTGTGTCGGAACAATAAATGATTTTGGCCCAGTCGTTTCACCGTCTAAATTTATGAACAGATGCCGGAATGGCAATTCCGGCATAAGTAAAAGGCAAAGTTCCGGCAAAGTGTAAGAGGCACAGACCCCACTGTAGTGGTCTTTTAACTTATTTTTCAATTTGGAAATAACACCTGTTTTCCACTTGGTATTGGTAACGGCTCCATCACATCCAATTACGTCTAGTTCATGTAATAAAAATCCAATTTCAGTCAAATAAGGCAGAATGCTATTGGCAACGTTTTGAGCAGACCCAGAAGAGGATGCAACGTCACCAACGAACACAGAACCCGGTTCTTGTAAAATTGAATAATGTTCCTCATTTATAGTTCTTTGAAACTGCTTTGAGTTTACTTTTTCAATCACGAGGGTGTCTTCCCATGTCACATTCAAGCAGTGGAACGATGAGTGCGTCTGGTAACCGAGGCATTACAAAAAGTCGTCGGTTATAATTCCAGAGATGGTTTTATAAGAACTACACTTCTTTCAAGATCTTCAATGCCAAGTTTTTTTAAGCAAATCTTATTTCAAAGTACCAAGAGAAACTGAAGACAAATAAAGGACTATATTGAATACAAATTGAAATTTTACATAATCAGAAACAACTTGTTGTTTTTGTTTTAATGGAAATTTGTCAATTTTTTGAAAAAGTGTTTTTTTAGTGTAATGCTCTATTAGCAAATTATAAAATATAGTATTTTTTCATTTAATCATCTTTCCTACACTTTTTTTTACTAAACTATACCCACAGCTACTTATTATAGAAGTTATTTGAATTTTTTCCAGTTATTAGAAAAAGTACGAAAAATCGTATATTTTCTAAAAGTTTAAGGTCGATGCGCTACCGCCAGATGTAAGAAAAAGAATGTGTTTTTTTGCATTTTACTTATCTACCCTAGAGGCAAGTTTTCTGTACTATAGCGTTTCTCAAAAGAAAAAAAAAAGATTTTTTCGGCCCACCCTAATATATATATATATATAAATTAGTATGCTTTACAAACAATAATTTATACAAGAAACAGTCAGCAGAATTATGAAAAAACTTTAAAATACATTGAAGACGCACAAAAAGTTTTATATTGCTTTTAAAAGATAGTAATGTAAAGGCTTCGAAGGAGCTATTTGCAGACCTTAAGATGTAAGTTACAAAAAAATGAGACTAGAATCATGTTAAAATAGAAACACTTCGAAACACTTACACCAATTAGAATAATTTAGGATTTCAAAATTCAAAATGGTTGAAATCAAAGCACCATTATTAAGTTCATATGAAACAGCAAGTTTCAAATATCCTATTTTCCGATTAATTCGCCCCTTTTTCATAGAATAGTATCATATTTCATTGAGATAACATATTAAAAGTTTTTTGGGGGGTTGGAAGTGAAATGGAAATAACAACAAAAAAGGAGTAAATTTTATTTTCTTTTAATTTTTCATAAAGAAACTTATCATGTGTTAGTAAATGTATAATTTTTTTCCAAGATTTTTCAGATAAGATGAACTTAAACATCATTTATTTCTGAAGAAACTTAATTATTTTCAAGGACAATTTGACTTCATTTTCAATATGCAGGGAACCCATTCAAGTCCCCCCGACTTCAGAACGGCGGCTGCTATAGTCATAAAAGTGGTTTCTAGGTACAGTAAAGTGGCTATGCGCTAAGCAATGAAACCGCTTACTGCGCTCCCTGACGGCAAACTGCAGAATTAGTGCTCCTATCTCGAAAACGTTACGATATAGAGCAAGATAGTCATTTACTAAGTTGTAGAGTATTATCGATTTAGTACAAAAAAGCACCCTCGCGACATTAGTGGTCTGAAAAGTAGGCTTAAAGAGCTCATTTAATTGTTGGCGATTTCTCTAGCACTGTTACGTGATGAAGCGTATTAGAAAGAGCGGAAAAAACAATTAGCTACCACAAGATACCTTTCTTTTCTATGTTCAAATGGCTCTCCGTCAACTACAATACATATTATTTGGACCCTTTTTTGAATTTCATGTTGTACATTTTTTATCATATTTATATCAGTTATTTTATATCAGTTGACACGCTCGTATAAGCAACAGTAATACGTTGTCGAAGGTCCTGCAGTGATGAAGTAGAGATCCCATATATCTTTTGTTTGAGGTGTCCTCCCAGGAAAAAGCGTATTGGAGTTGTTTTTGTCCGAAGGATAACATTTTCTCTTTTTGTCCACGTTTCGTAACGTTACAATTTCGGAAATCGCTAATACTGATTTTTACTAAATCGATACAGCTCTACAACTTTGTAATTAACTTTTTGCCCTGTATCATACAGTTTACGAGATAGTAACGCTAATTCCACAATTTGCCACTAGGTGGCGCTATAAGTGGTCTCATCGCATAGAGCTTAGTTACTTGAATATACCTAGACATCACTTTCGTCACTACATCCGCCGTCGTTCTGAAGTTAAGGGTCTTCAATGGACACCCTGTATATTCAACATGCGTATTAGAAAGAGCGGAAAAAACAATTAGCTATCACAAGATACCTTTCTTTTCTATGTTCTAATAATTCTTTATAGAATATAGAGAATCTTTATTCTTAAAAAGAATAAAGATATCTTTATTCGAAAAGTAAGCGAATATTTCGATGAACTTTTTTTCTAAGCTTTAGCGAAATATTTCAATTTCCTTTCTCCTCGATTTTCGGTATTTCCGCAATTTTTTCAAAAGATATAATCGGTATATTTTGTATTATGCATAGAGGAATACAATTAAACTCATAATGCGTGACTGAACAGCAGTAATGAAAAAACTGAATTGCTCCAATACCAACAGTTTACGGCTCCGTGAAAAATTCACCTAGAGTATTTAGCATCATCAGTACATTAGCATTTAAACAAAATTCTATAAGCACACTGTTTTTTGAATCCTTTGCCATTTTTATTGAAATAATTTTCTTCATTTGTCTTTAATTCAGATTAAAATTATGTAAAAATATTAATTATATTTAAATATCGCTAAATTATTACGTGGAGGGCAAGGTTTATTTGAATGTGCATAACTCCATTTCCACTCCACTGCGGATGCCATATTAAAACACTATCCTCTAACAAGATTAATTCAAATTAAAATAATTGTAACAATATTAGTAGATCTACATCTGTTTAATATAGTGTTAGCATCTACATCTGTTTAATAAAGTATTAGCATCTACAACTGTTTAATATAGTGTTAGCATCTACANCTGTTTAATATAGTGTTAGCATCTACAACTGTTTAATATAGTGTTAGCTTCGTTGGAGGGTGATTGCACTTTGTTTCTTCTTTACAGCATTTTTTCACTCATTGTTATTCGTTAAATATATCAAGTGACGATTAATTACTGTATTTCTTAGTTTATATAAAAGGTGAATAGTTTTTAATGCATCATTTTACACCTTCGTGAATTAAATACAGTCTCTGTGTCTCGGCGTTAAATGATCGATTTTTTTAGATATAATTCATCTAGATCCCCTAAGTACATACAAAAAATTTTGGTCGTAGATGAATTTCTTTCAATCCGTTATATCAGGATTCTATCTATAGCTGCACTAAAAGTGTAGGCGTATTCTTAATCACTTACTACGGTTAGGAGATTTAAAAAATGTGATAATAGAGCTATATGCTACATTCCAAATTACCGTCATGCATCATTAGAAAGGTTAATTTTATCAAAGAAACCAATCGTATAAAGATTTTCTTATATCCATTCAAATCTGATATTTCGAGTAAAAAATTGCTTAGTTTTTCTGAAATTCTTCCAAAATTGAATTAAATCTTCCTATAATTATTGCTGAGCTCAACCGCCTTTGATTGCCTTACCTTTTGTTCTTTAAAACATTCCACTGACATTTGCAATTATATTTGAGATAACTTTTGTTTCGAAGAATAAACATTTTCCTTCAATGTTTTCGCTCTTATTTGAAATTGAAAAATATCGCAACCTTCAATTTTATCGCATAAAAGGCTCTTTTTTTTATTTTTTCTGAATCATATAGGTGAGAGATAACGGCTCTTATCTCTTTTTCTGTAAATTCAATACAAATGATTTTGAAAACAATGAGTTATAGAATGATTAAACAGAAAAGTGGATTTACGTTTTCATGATTTTGATACCTTTGAACTCACTTAGATGCATGAAAAGGTAAGGATTGTTGCTTTTACTTTACTTATTCAATAGACATTGCTTTTAAGAACTCAATCAACCGTAGGCTCAAACATTGCGTGTAAACGAATAAGTTTTAAGAATTATAAAAAGATTGTGAGCCTTAAAGTCTGCCAACAAACAGTATTTATAATTCTTATTACTACTTTTCTATGTTAGCTTTACAAGGAATCAAAATATGTCATTTTATATGGAGACGCAATAGCTTTTCTTTTGGGAATTATATATAATTGAAGGACTTCTGTAGTATTAACGAATGAATATGTAGATTAGATGTGAAGTGTAATTCTCCAATTTATTTGTTTTGTTTAAAACTGTGAACTATTTCGCTTTTTATATGGATTTAATGAGATATTGTTGGCATTTGCATCACGAAACTCCAAACAATCAACCATCAAACATATAAAATAATAAAAGTCTTTTAGCTTATGTCATAATGTCAAATAAACAAACAAAAAATGGCTCTTCACCTTTCGTAAAAGTGAAGAGTGAAATGAAAACTAAAATATTCTTTTCATTTTTCAGGGATATCTAATCTTTTGACTTCTGGCATGAATAAATACTCGGAAAAGTCCGAAGGTATCTACATTCATTGCTTTATTGCGTTGATAATCAATTGAATTTGATTTGACTTTAATTCTCATTCTGTTTTAATTCACCTGCTGCAATAATTAGTATCAGCTGAACTAGTATATAAAAATTTATAAATAAATAAAATAATTAAAACATTTAAAAATACATTTATTTTTGGACAAAAAATTCAAAAAATGTAATATAATTATTTCACTAGATAATATTTGAAAGTTGGTAAAAATATATATTAAAAAGGAAAATTTCACTTGAAAGATCCTGGCGCCATCTATGTAATAAATCTGAAACCGATAGCTCAATAACCAAATTTGAATAAAATTACATATTACAAGTAGAATATGAAAGAACACTAACCTACGATCAAAGAAATAAAAATAATCCATTATATACCAATATGAATGTTTTATTCTAAATGACCTAAATATTTCTTATCTATATATACTCTTAGAAAACTTATTGGCATTCCATAATCCATTGCAAAAGAATAGAATTTTTTAATATTCTTAATTCTATTATCAATGTCTGTTACTGAATTATTTTTTCTAATTCTATAATTTTTCACTAAGTTCTTGAAGACAGAAATGCTAAGATTACTATCCCAAAAAGGAAATTTATTAATTTGAAAATTAAATGCATTTCTTTTATCAAAGATATCTGTTACTATTTTGTTATTTATAATTTTAATTTTTATATCTAGATCTATATATATATATATATATATATATATATATATATATATATATATAT
>BGPR01001748.1:44615-70149 GCA_013235015.1 Araneus ventricosus
TATATATATATATATATATATATATATATATATATATATATATATATTTCCATCTATATATAGGTTATATATATATAGGTTTTATTTGTTGGATTGAATAGTCACTACTTTTTGTGTATAGAAAATTTAACTAATTGGTAGTCAAAGTGAAGTTTAGGTAAAATAGACAAACGAAAGCCAAATAAGTTTCAAAGTAACTGATTACCAATATTTATTGAAATATCAAAAGTTTTATTTAGCGAAATATTTTGTGTCCAATGCTTTATGATGAAATTTAATCAGACAAATCTAGAGAAAGATTAAAAGAAGGAAAACAGAAATTTCAAAAAAGAAAGAAAGAAAACAGATGAAATAAGGTTGCACAGATACCTCACAATAAAGAACACGAATGCAATGCTCATAGAAAAGTATCAGTATTAAATTAGATATTATCTTTGAAATTAAAAATATTCGAAGATTGCAGGTGATTTATATATTCCACATCCAACAGAGCCATGGCAGTCTTTAACCATAGCACTGAAGATCAAGAGACCTAGCATCTACTTGCAAATTCAAGAAACTTTATTATGGATTGAATTAACACACTAATGTCAAAATCTATTCTATTTTCTTCTCGTTCTATGCAGTTTAAAGTAAAAGAAAATAAATAAAAAAATAAATACTATTTATTTATGATAATCAGTAGTTTTAAATAAATATCAAGAATTTAACTCAAACAATCTAATAAAAACAAATTAAGTAGATGTTTATAAATATTCAGAAAATTCTATAATGTATACATTTACATTTTTAAGCTTCATTTCTCATTGACGTTTACCTGACAGTTCATTTGTTTTCCCCATTGCCTGATGACTGCATTGGAAATTCCCATCTATTTAATACATTTCTCCAAACTATTAAATATAAAATTATGAAAATACCAATGAGCAGCAAAACTATAAGTTGTTCCTGGTCGCGGCAATTTAATATTACATTTAAAATTAACAAGATTTAACTAAGATATTAAATTTAAATTAATTCAATTAATCAGTCAAAATTAATTAAAACTCTTTGTATTATATAGAATGGCGCATTGCAGCTATTTCGAATAAAATACAGAAACAAATAATAGAAAAACAAAACAAAAGTTAAAAAAGAAAAAAGTATAAATAAGAAACAGAAGAATTAAACAAAAACGATAACAATAAAAAGGTGTATTGTTATCGTTTTTGTTTAATTCTTCTGTTTCTTATTTATACTTTTTCTTTTTTAATTTTTTAATTTTTTTTTGTTTTTCTATTATTAATATTACAATGTTATTTTAATCTAGTCAGATACTAACAAAACAGAAATTAGGAGTTTCTTATCAAAAGTGAGCATATTCATTTTACAAAGTTTTATTTTAGAAGTAGATAAATTTAGATTTTTCAAAAAATTTAAAACTTTAACTGGCTTTACAAAAAGAAAAAAATAGTTCAAGAGGAAATGAGACTGCGCCCTTGAACAGTTGTGTACTAAGTTAGAAAATTGTAAAAAACGCATCTCAGAAAAAAGGGCATATGCTCACTTTTGATAAAAAGCTCCTCAAATGAAAAGCAAAAATGTTAAAATAAATAAACAGCACAAAATTTGTAACTCCGCACTGGCTATCTTCCTGTAAAAGGGTGCCTGTTTTTAATTAAATGTATGGCGTAATTGAAAGCAATCAATCTTATAAGCAATAGTTTCTTTTATGATAGTTTTCAACTTCTAAATAGTATAATCAAATTTTTTCTTTTGAAATGCTCACTAATGTTGAAAATTTTGCTATTCTTTACAATCTCTTTCAAGTTGAAGAACCTTAATTGCGATTTTCATTAAGTACAATTCAAAATATGTTTCAGGGGCTCCGAAAGCACCCAGTGCTCCTCCAGCAGAATCTCCTCCACAGTTGAGAACAATTTCAGTAAAGTAAGATATTTTTAAGTTAGCAGTTTTAATATTTTATTAACAAATTCTTGATCAACACTCTAATCCATAGCTGAAATGCAATTTTAAATTACTTAAAAATTGTTGAAATCTTAAAAACTGTTATTGTAAAAATGTATGCCCTTCAAGCATATTATTAATGTGATTTGGAATTAGATGGTAGCTGACTACGCGAATTTAAGAACATAAATCTAACCTAATAGTTTACATTACTTATGAGTCATGCTCAAGACTAAATTTCAAGAAATTGTGTTTATTGGAAAATGGACGGAAATTGTTCGTAATCTACAAAAACCAAATAAAACATGGATGCGTTTTATTCGAAATTTCCTGGCAACCACTGTAAAAATATTTTTCAAATAATGTTATCTTATAGTAGAAAATAGTTTAAGTTTTTCAATTGACTGGATTTACATACAAAAAGCACAAGTAAATCGCAAAAACGTGCAATATTTTCAAAGTAAATGAGACAGAATCGAAAGTCCGTCTGTAGAAAAAATTGTCACTTCAACAAACTTTAGGAACTGAAAATACCCCAAACTGAAGAAACAGGGATGTAAGATATTGTAAGAAAGTTTCAGAAGGCTCTGTATAAGTAATCAAGAATGATCTAGAAACTGTTGGATAAACGACAACAATATATTACCTTAAACAAAGGCACAATTCTTGACGAATCACAACTCTTGGCGTTCAAGGCAGTCAATTTTTACCGTATGTCTTTGAACAGACCAGGCTCTTCTTTTTTGATACTCCTTAGACTTTTTGGAAGTCTTCCTAAATGCCACAGGAACTTGCTGAAGATATAGCGTTATTGAGCACACCCCTGGTAGCAATCTTTTGATATTTTTGGGCTGGTTTTCTGGCATGTTTTGTCTGGTCGTCCTGTTTAATATTTATTGACACTGGCAAACTTTAATCTGACGTTTTGCGAATTCTTTTATCATTCATTTGAATTATTTATTTTCAAGCTTCTTTGTAAGTGTTTGTGAGTTTTAATTTTGTGTGTGTTGGTTTAATCAACTAAGATTTGCCTTCCTCGTTTATTAATTTTAATTTATTACAAGAAACATTCCTATAAATGAAGAGGATGCATGTATTAGTCTGTATTTTTATTTAGACTGTTAATAAATGCTGTCGAGGAGGACTGAAAGACCCCGCGAACGCACATCGGCCGAGTGAACTTTTTCCAGTTCATAACCATAAGGCGTTTATTCACTCTACATTTTACGGTGAGTGAGTCGACATGGATTCCAAGTAGCACAGAATATTCTATAACATTCTCAAGATATTTTTACAATATTATAATATTGTACAATGATGCGAATATTAAACTAAGGCACCTAAGGGTTATACGGCCATTGACCGATTCAGCATTAATTTAAACGCTTACCAAAAGAGGCAAGATTACATTAAAAAGGAAGCTAAAATGATATTACAGCAGCATGTCAAGTAGGATTATCACAATGACATCTCCTGTGTAAGAGTGAAAGAGAAAATCTGAGCTTATTTGCCTTTCACGGCGGTCTAAATTGTTTTGATCTGGAAAGTTTACCTTAATTTCGAGTAGATGTCGAATTGGAGAAATGTAATGCACTGTTGAATTTTTTAGGATTGTTAGTGCTCTTCAATAATATATGATGCATTCTATAGAAACATTTATGGTTAGTGCATGAATCACAAAAGATTTCTCAAACTCAGATGTAGAGAAGTAAGGCCACTGGCAATAATACCAGCATGCTGTTATTTTTTCAAAAACCATAAATATTTTTTTTTCAATCCTCATTTTGCCCTATCTCATCAGGTTTCTTTGACGTTCAAGACAACATACTAACAAAACGCTTAGGATTAGCGTGAAGCAGAAAGGAGGGAGGACATCTTTCGCTGCCAGCCAAAAATATGACATCCCAATGCGTACATTAGGTGCTTACCTGATTGAAAGCAAAATTGTTAAATCTGAACTAGGCAGGGAATGTGACTTAAACGCATTACAAGGATCTGACATGCTGACTTCGGATATCCTACGACGTCAACCAGGATCAATATTGGCGATTTTAGATATTGTAGTGAAAATAGCTTCAAAAATATCTTCACCATCAATGCTTTTGGAAGATATTGGTTGAAAGGATACTTGACTCGACACTTGGAAGTACAGTCGACGCTCGGTATAACGACAACACATTATATAGGCCATTCCATTATAACGACCAGCGATAAAATCCCCAACTGTGTTTCCCTATGCACTCTATGTTATTTTACTTCCGGTACAACGACCGTCCAGTGTCGTCTAATCCTAATACAACGTCCAAATTCAGCGGACACTCTTCCCGGTATTTTTCCCAAATTCCTTTATTTTTCTACTTTAAAATGTATTTTAGAAATATATATTTTAATTGATAAAATTTTATTTTTAATACCAATGATAAAAAATAATGTGAGTATTTCGTTGGAATCTCTTTAAAAATAGCCTATTTTTGCGGAACTGCTGAACGTGCATGTGTACATTTTTTAATTATATCCACTATAGCGACCGCTCGTTATAAAGAACTTTTGCTGTGGGACGCAGAGGGTCGTTATAACGAGCGTCGACTGTGTATTTATTACAGGATGATTCTTTGGCGCGAAAGCAAGCTAAATAAAATTATTTTCAGCTACAATTTGAAAACATTCAAGATTGTGTTGATAGAGTAGCGAGCCTAGTTCTGTTTGGTTTGTGAAATGGAGAATGTTTTGGATATCACATATTTTCGGTTTGTGGACAATATATCTACGAATCGTGTGTGGGTTTTACAAAGCTCCGCAAAAGACTTTTGACATGCCCAGATTGCGACTTTTGAACAGCCACGATACTTTTATGTGTGTTTGTTGGGAATGCAGCAGATGGTTTCAAACCGTTTGACCGTTTGTCAACATTTTGGAATGTTTTTGATTTTTTGGTATTCTTTTTATTTACGATCGAATAATTTCAAATAGAAATAAAAAAAGTTACGTTCACAAAAAAAATAATGAAGCTGTTCCTTTTTATATTTCCATAGGCTTTTTTGCTTAAGTGTAGTAAAACTCAGTAGAAATGGATTTATTAAGAAAAATAGAAAAGTCACTGAATTATCTTCACTGGCGATATTAGTTGCAAAAACAGGTGTGTTACAAAATTTAAAATTTGTAAGTTAAAATCAAAAGCGAAAACAAAAATCAGTTTTAAAACTTAAAGAAGATAGTTAGCCTAATACGCAATTGTTTTTCGCTTTCTCGATTTTAACACAACCATCATAATTTTAATTTTAAATCAGAAAGGCCGTACTATATTGACACTCAGATAGTTTAGTTATAAAAATGTTCCTTTTTGAAGCAACAACAAGAAATTTATTTTCGGAAGGACATCGTAATTTTGAACGATGGCCAGATGACGAGGAAGACACCTGAACTGACACCCCCTCCAAACTTTCACACCACACCAGAGGGAGGGCACAAAACCCTCATATACCTTATATCATAAAATTATTGCATAACATATTTGTGCTACTAGGGATTCAAATAATAACTTTCACAAGAGATTGCTGTCAAAATACTCCCAAGTGATTTAATTTCAGTTACGCAACTCCCAGATGTCGTAACTATTTCACTAGTCTGGTTTACAGTCCTAATCTACAGCTGTGAAGTATTAACCCTCTGAGCGGCTAGCTATTTTGATGCATTAGCTTTATTAAAATTTGCCTTCAATGTGAATAATTGAATCTTTATTGCGTTTAATAAAGTCTCTGAAATCTTAAGAATATTTTATCCATGTTAGTTTAAGAAATTATACATACGAACATGAATACCTGTTTTTGAACTCAATATGAGAAACGGAAAAATACGTGTAAAATGCTTAGAAGGTTAAGAACTGGTAGTGGTATAAAATATTAAGAAATGATCAATATAAGGAGGCATTTAAATCTGAGAGTGCATTTTTGGTATATTATAAAACTAATAAAAGGATGATGACTGAGTGAAGAATTCTTTTGCAAATCTAAACTGCTGACTAATAGCATAGCAAAGCGTATGCAAGGAAAGGAACATGTCAAATTTGTGGCCGACTAGTTATTTGAAATTATAAATGCCTCATGGGTAGCTCTAAAACCTCTTTTTTTCTACGGATGAAACACATTGTAAAAAGGTTTAGAAGTTTCGTTAGGTATCTCTCATCAGCCGAAGGCAATTATTGCAATAATATTTGCTTTAAGACGTAAGTTGAAAGTATTCAATTCCGTTTCTAAAACAACGATGTCATTGTCCCATTTGGAGGTTTACATTTCAATTTGGAATCCTTTCTCACATCACAAGAAAAATATATTATATGGCAATGGCAGAGGAAAAGGGTTTAGCCTACGTTCTGCTCATATACAGCCTACCGCAATGAATTTATAGAATGTTAAAAAGTTCAGTGGAAAGAATATTCTTTGACTTGTTATTCCTTACAGCTGATATTTACGATGGATCCTAAAATATGGATAGTATTAGTCAAACCGTCACATTCTCTATAGAAAAGGAACCTGATCTTCGTTATCTCAACTTGCTTCTTATTTGCGATGTCCATACCTAATAAGTTTCAGTCATCTCAAAGAGCATTCATTGAACAGGGCTAGATATACAGGGTGTCCATAAATTATTGCCTGAGTTTCCCTACCTCATAACTTTCGATTAAGGAACATGACGATAAATGTGATTACATATTCATAAAGTACAATTCAATAAGCTTTTTTAAGAACACAAACAAATTTAAGTCTTTCCCATATGGCAGTCTTTCGCGTCACTCGACACTCGGCCGGAAATTGAGTTCAGTCTCGATGTTTTACGTGCCACGAAAGGCTGCCGTATGGGAATGACTTAAATTTGTTTGTGTTCTTAAAAAGTTTATTGAGTTGTACTTTATGAATATGTAATCATATTTATCGTCATGTTCCTTAATCAAAAGTTATGAGGTAGGGAAAACCCGCCTATAATTTATGGACACCTTGTGCAACCTTATCGTTTAGTTCGGCACTCTTACACTTCGGTTAGCTCAAATCTAAGCCAAACCAATCAAAACTGGAATTTATTCTACAATATCAATAGTTTTTAATATCCATTTCCAGTTTACCTCCACTTACTGCTAAAGAACTGAGGGAAGCCTGCTACGCTCATGCGAAGGAAAACATCTGTTACGGATCGAGATGCATCCGAGATATGGTTCTGACAGATATTCAACATGAATGTTTGTTTGAGGTGAGTATATCAATTAATTGGTTGTTCGAAACAAAACTTCTTCTTTTACGCCATCTTCCAGTCCTAATTTGATGTTGCGTTTTATAGTTTGGTTTTATTTTATTGCAGTACGTTTTGCAATCATTGTGCGAGAAACGGGTATGTGAAGAAACAACAACTCCTTATTTTGGTATGCAGTAATAAAACCATTCTATTTCTTCAATTTTACGTGTACAGTCGCGGAAAAAGACGAACCACCCAGCTTTATTCTGCCATCGATCATCGGAAATTAAAACAAAAGGTACCAAATTTCAGGAAATAACGTCTACTAAACGATTCCATATCTATATATTTTATAAGGGGTTGTCTACATATTTATAATTGCACTAATTTCAAAATTTCCAATGGCAACACCCATTTTTGATGACATAAATAAATTGGTCATCAAAAAATACCCCAAGATATCAAGTTTGGTTAATTGACCATTAACAGATTGGAAAATATTCGGCATTTTGTGTTCTAGATATAAAAGGGGCAGTTTTCATATTTAGATAGTGAAGCTCGCTGCTTGCGTTTAAATGTCGGTGGTATTAGAATTTTAACTTCTTTTTTACAATCGATAAATACTAGATGCATTGCAAAATTCTGCAAAAATGAAATTTTCTCCAAAAAAATATGATTTTGATCCATATGTATTACATTACTAAATGAAAGAAACATGTTAACTTTTTTTAAATATATGAACGCCCCTGAATGCATCGTTTCATTGAGAAAATTTAAAAACTACTTTTTCGAATGAGCTGAAATTTTGCATGGGCTTATTAAATAACCTTTGCATCTATTAATGTTAAAATTAGGGGGTGCTGCAACTCAAAAATTTTTAAACATCAAATTTAATAAAATATTTCCTGTGTTCAAAATTATTTTAAAATCAAAATTATAGGTGCAGAATATGTATACAACTTCATACTATTACATAGACAACATTCTAGGTCAATAACTATATTATATCTCAAGATATCAACAAAAATTCAAAATTTTACTTTAACATTAGAGACTCAAAATTTTATTTGCTTATAATTTTGAAACAAATAAAGTTTTAGTGATAATATTTGGTTGACGATCATAACTTTTGGTACAGTTTTGAAATCCATTGAAAAATATGGGTCTTGCCATTGGAAATTTTGAAGTTAGTTCAATTATAAATATGTATACGACCCCTTCTGAAATTTTAAATATAGGATTGTTTAGTAGACGTTATTCCCTGAAATTTGGTAATTTCCGATGAACGATGGCAGAATGATGCTGAGTGGTTCGTTTTTTTTCCCGCGACTGTATATCTGAATTATTACTTTTTTGTTATTTTATGTATTTTACCTATTCATGAATTTAACAAGAACACGACCTTCTAAAATAGCTTTTATTTAAATGATCTATTGAATTTAATTCTATCAAACTAAATTAATGAAGTGCGTGTAAATTCTTACTGATTGTTAAAAAGGAGGTCTCAGTGTTAAACATTTCACATTTCATTACTTAATGATACACGTGAGAGGTTAATTGTCTTAAGTAACAATTGTAACATTTTGCAAGAGAGCCAAAAGTAGCTTTAGAGCTCAATGCATTGCAATGCGCTGTTTATTTTTTAAAAGCGGATTTTTTTTTCTTTTTCGAGCTACAGCTACAATCCGAAAATGCCGTCAGGAAAATGCATATACTCTAAAAACATAAAAATCAGCAAAATTGGCCTTACGAAAGTTTATCTCTGAGGTACAGAATGAAGAAAGTAGTTATGAGACTTGAATGAAGTCATTAACTGAATGTTGCCTTCATAATTTCTGTCTGCGATTTCTTGTAAACAGTTGCTTCATAAAACAAATTTAAAACGCGCCGTTTTTGTTGGAGTCTACTTATACGCTAGTTGAATGTCAAGTCATACAAAGGTTAGGCAGAAAAAGCTGTTGGAAAAAAATCTCGTTATTTGAAAACAATCAGACATTGAAGACCAGACTTCAGCTGGCACGCTACCATCCAGAAACTAAAGAACATAGCACAAAATTATTTTGATGAACACCAGATTTAATATAGACCTATTTCACGTACACAGTAGATAGTTTTGGTGTAAAAGATATTCGTATCCAATCCAAAATTCTCATATCTGCAAGCAAGGATACTTCCAATAGACCACCTTAATGCTCACAAGTTAATCATATCATAATTCATTTAAACAGTACACAGCAGATCGTTGGTGGAAAATTTATTCGTATCCAATCCACAATTCCCATACCTGCAAGAAAAGATACCGCTACTAGGCCACAGGGTGATTCAAAATAATATGGACAAAATGATAGGGCAAAGCAGATGCATGGAAACGAGCAAAAATCGTATAGGAACATATGCAACTTAGCAGTTTTAAGGAAATGCATAAAGAAGGGAATAACAATAAATTACATTTCATTTAAGTGCAGGTTATCCATGTAGAACAATAATAGGAGGAATCACGCGGTTTCTTGCCTGGAACATTGACAAACTCATGAAAGCCACAAGGCATCTAATATCTCGCTTTTTCAAAATTTACTTCTGGAATACACTCCTCTCCATGTATTACTTTTCCGATCATGTAGCCATACAAAAGATGCGTATCAGTTAGTTCGTGGCATGTGCAACACTAAACCCCGCATACTCATAAGGTGACTCACAGCTCCTCATAAACATGGATTCATGAAGAGCTTGCCTTCATGAAGCAAGCCCGCTTTCTTTGTCTCATATTCGCATAACATTTCACTCCGCCAATTATTTTAAATTATTTTTATTAATAATAATTATAAAATAATAATTATTTTATAATTATTGGTTTAAAAATGTATAACTTGTTTGTGACAATGAGTTCCTATCTGATTTTTGTTTGTGTTGGTACACTTGCTTTGGCCTTTCAATTTGTCGCCGTTATTTTTAATCATCCTGTAAAGGCTACTACAATCCCTACAGGGGACGCCTCAAAGGTAGTGAGAAGTTTCTGGGTAAATACGTAAGTTAAAGCTTCCCAGGAGCTTTCAACAATGGCGTCGTGGTTGCGTTGATCACATTTCTGATGACAGGACTTACATCCTTTGGAAAAAGTAGGTACATCGTCAGTAATAGTCATTTTCTAACTGCTCAAGGTACCCGTGCTAGTGTTGCGGCGATCCGATTATTCAGTTACCCGGATGCTTAGGCAGAGAGGAGTGTATCACTTATGTTTATGGTACTAGAATGAGTACCTGCTATAACTAATGGTCTGAAAATTATGAAAAAACGCTTTACGAGTGCAAATATTTCGAAAATACTTGATGAATATCTTAGATTTTATGAAACATGCATGCCTCTATGATTTTTCTTAAATGCCAGGTCAGAAGATTGATGGTCCCGAAAACGGACCAGCCCTGCATTTGTCGGAAATTCCAATCAGCCCTCCCGAAGAGATCGTCGAAAAGCAAATAAAAACAGACATTCCTCACTCATCTTACGTCAAGCAATGTGGCACTTGCATTGGAAATAAGAAGGTGCATTGCGCGACCTGTAATGGCAACGGCAAGGTAAGTATTGTTGCAAAAGTCTTTCTGTGGGTGTATGGTGTGAACAGTCCAACACGCAGGATAATGGAGAATGAAGGTTTATTTACAAATATGCAGGAAAACACGTAGCACAGGTACAGGAAACAATAGTTCTTGCACAGTTTACCAATGTAAACAGACAACAATTCACAGGTAATAACAGTTAAGCACTTTCTTAACTAACAACACAAACAGTCAGCAAATTACTAGTAACGACAATGACTGCACTTTCAATAGCGCTCAGCTCACCAGCTTCCTAGCTCGCACTGCGGACGAAACTCTCAAGTCGTTCCCAATGGATCAACACTACTCCCTCTGATCCAGGCGCGATCCTTATATACTCTCTCCGACAGGCCGTGACGTCACATGGAGTTTTCTCGTATATTCAAGCGTATCTCCTCTCCTAATAGAAATATCGAGAAGATTCCAGCACCTTTGAGATCCCATATTTCGTTGCCAAATTTGCCGCCAAGGTCAGGGGTCCAGACGTGGCTGTTTTCGGTCATCTCATACTTACCCCTGTGAAACTCTCTTCCCAACCATAAGACTCACATTGCTGGGAAGCGACTTTCCATGTTTGTAACAGTATGCAATCACCATTACGAAAGAATTTTTCCAAAATGTAGTATATATATATTTACAACAGATCTATTGGGAATTTCATGGATAAGTTTTTGTTTGGTTCATAAACAGACACTCAAATCTGAGGATTCCCGGTAAAATGCTTCGTTAATGAAACATTTCAACATGTCTGTTTGAATACTAATGTACATTAAAAATATTTTTCTGATGAGAAAAGGGATTAATATAATTTAAAAGTGGCTAATTCGTTATTTTTGCTTCTACGGTTTAGAACATTTCTTGCACGTACAGCCAATTTTTAAGAAGTCTGTCGTGGGGAATTCGTCACGCACTCTTGACCGATCTCACAATTTTTCGTCTTGGAGATAACTTGGTTTCTTTTACCTTGACTCTATAACTTGAGGTATTTCGTCGACCTATATATCTTAAAAGACAAGAGACATAGATATATTTTTTATTTAAATAGTTTGAAAATTAATAATAAAAATAATTGGCTATAAGAATTACATAATTTGACGGATTGCGGATATTTTTGTAGAATTTGCTGTCAAAGTAGACTTTGAAATCCCAAAAATTCGCCAGTAACAGTGTACTTTTTTCCTCGACTGTATTTGTTTAATATGAAAATGAGCTCAAAAATGCAGTGTCGTAAAAATAATTGAAGGATCTTAAAGTTAATTCCAGTGGAGGCTCGTGTTATGTAATCTTAGGGGTGCTATAACTTGTAGTCCTTCATTGTGCAGGGACGCATATTTGTTCCACTTACATTTTTTTGTCTTTTTCATTAACTTGTAGTAGTTTTATATTTAATAAATAATCTTATAACATTTTTTCTCTCCTAATAGATAAGTATTTTAACAAAAAATTTAAACCCAGAATTTCTTTTCCATTTCCTTTTCCTGAATTCCTTACTACATTTATAAATATTCACACAGCTACGACTTAATAATAAAATAATAACAGCACAGAAATAAAATAATTTTCTTATCATTTATCAAGGTAAAAGTTACAGTATAACTTAATATAAAAATAAGAATAAGCGGATACTATTTATTAGTATCATTAAAAATGACTCAAACATAAAAACCTCTTCTTCTTGTTTTTTTTCCAGCGAAAGGATAAAAAACATTGACCTTGATACTTGTATGACGATTAAAAACTTTTTTATCCTTTGAAATCCAAACAACTGCATATAACCTATCCCGATTCATATTATGTGAGTCAGAAAATATTTTATTACTAGCTGTGTGGCCCGGCGTTGCACGGGCTATCGCGAATAATAGGATATTCCCGGACGGAGAGAAGTGAGGTCACGTGAGAGCTTGGGATCCATATATTTTTATATGCCCCGCCTCCGCTTTTCTCTACAATCAACAAATATTGTCACTTACTTTCCCTAACAAACGTTAACAAGTTAGACACTTTAAAAAAAAGAAAGAAAAAAGCATGAAAACGATTTTGTTCCCATTGTTAATAAATCCAAACACAGAAGCTCGCTCAAAAAGAAATACCAACTTCCGTTAAATAAATAAAAAATGCAACACCGGATGCGAAAACTAATAATAGAGAGAAAAAGAATCCGCCGTGAATGAATTCACCATGTTGCCAATAGATGGCAGCACGTCAATTCATTCATTTTGACGTTTTTAATTAATATCTTTTTACCTAATTATAATTTCGGAATTTAAATAGTCGAAATGGATTCCTTGGATTATTTTCCATCTTTTGGTACTTACGGTTAGTTTCAGGATTCAGTGGTTCGTGAGAAGATAGAAGGACATAGATGCATATGTTTGTTTACCTTCGAATTTTAATAAAATAGATTTTTTTAATATTAAAAAGCAGACTTCAACTTCAGATGTAGTATGTAGTAACTGGAATTGCCTAAATGAAAAGAAAGAGTTATTTATTCTATTACATCTATCTAAAAGTGCACTGTGATATTTTAAGATGGGAATACGCTTACGAATATTCTTTCAAAAATTCTGTTCCTTGAATCGAACCATGTTGTATTCGAAATCGAAGCTTCTTAAACTATGTATTATGATTCCAAATAGGATGGTACAGAATATCGAAAATTTTGAAAACTTTTGTATCTCGGAAAATTTTTCAGACGCATTTTATCAGCATTTATAATTGAAAATTATCGAAAAAGTCCTTTGGATTACAAGAAATTTCATTTAAATTTAAATAATATAAAAAATTGTATAATTAAATTTGTATTTATAATTAATTATACTTCATTTCCTTACTTATTTTCAAAGTTTCGGCTTGCGAGAAAAAATTTCCGCGGTGGGAGAATGTTTGAAATTCCGTTTCTAGCTTATCTGGTGCTGCTGAACTCGACAGTTCCCCATCAGCTAAAAAATGTGGTAGGGGAAGCATGCGCTCTGCAATTACGCATGCGCGCAGACTGAATTCGGTGCTGGATCCACAGTTCTATTACTTGTAGTTGCTTTTTCCTTTGCGCATCGTCTTCTGGTAGGGAAAAAATAAGATAGGGAGAATTGTTTTCTGCCTAAGTTCTTCCTCGCAATTTATTTGAAGATCGAAATCATTTAAAGTAAAATTTCGTTAGATTGTGGATAGATTTAAATCTTAAATGCGAAATAAAATAAATTGATTGAATTTACACATTGGAAAAAATTGGGGTGCTGCAGTACCGCAGTCCCTACGCACGAGCCGCCCCTAGTCAATTCGAAGGCACAAAAAGTAACTATTTTCTGAATTCTCTGCTTAAAGCATTTCAAAAACAGTTCCTCGCGACTTCTTCAATGTTGTTCTGTAGGTAACCAATGAAATCATCGGTCAGAATGAATCGAACCTTCCTACAACACACGGTGCACTAACCTGATTTAATTTATTCAAAGTTTATTGTGATTGATTTTTAACAATCTGTGTTCAGTCATTTAAAGCGTCACGTTGATGGAATATTTTATGATCATCACTAATTTTCATCGAAATAAATTTATACGGTAAAGTAATAATTAGTATGCGCTAGTCTAACGTGAGTACTAATTAGTCTGAACGTGGTTTACTACTTTCCATAGTTGTACTTTACTCCCTAATCGGCTTTATTTTCTTATCTTTCGAAATATGAGGTAATGTGCCATTAAAGACAGATTTCGCAGCCATAAGCAGCTCCAAGGCAGACAAATTTAATCAAGGAAAGGGAATTCCATGTTCTAACTTAAACCCTTTGAGGACGACTATCGCGTAGCCTTCTCGTAGCGTTACGTGTGCGGCCGTCCTCAAAGGGTTAAAATATATGATAAATGTTATCCTTATATTCTTTAATCTAAATAAAAGTATGCTTTTGATCATCCATCATGTTACTTCTTTCACATTTGAGCATATTGTTCGCACAAACGATGGTTATTTCCTTGATTTCCTAATGATAAATCGTCCGTAAAAGAGTATGAAGGCCACGTTGGAACGAGAAGTACAGTGTGTCCGTAAAGTCATGGTGCACTTCACGCAAACAGGAAAGCAACGAAACAAGATAGGCAGGTGACATCTTCACCAAATAAAAGGAAAACTCTCCAGGTTTGCATACCTGTTCAGCGCAGTTCGATGTGGGCTCCATTTGTTGCCCTACACACATCTAAACGATAGTCCAGTTCTTCCCACACACGGGTAAGAATGTCTGGTGTAACAGAGTGAATAACGTCCGTGATTCTCTGTTTTAAATGATTAATGTAGTTGTTACGTTCATTGTACACATGTTGCTTCACATAACCCCACAAGTAAAAGTCTAATGGCGTTATGTCGGGGATCGTGGTGGCCATGCCATGACAGCACCCCTGCCTATCCGCCGATGGGGGAATGTTGTATCCAGAAACTCACGAACAATGTTGCCGTAGTGTGGAGGAGCGCCGTTCTGTTGAAAGATGACACCTTCTGGAAATTGTGGAACTGAATACAATTGCCACATGTGAAGGTAGATGTTTGACGTCACAGTCGGCTCCGCACGGTGCGTGCTGTTGCGTCATCACCTGCAGGCGCACACCGTTGCACTACAGACACTCTTTGGGATGCTGTCCAATGTAGCGCAAGTTTCAACCTTTCGTTTCGTTTCTGTTCGCCACAACAAGCGTTCATAACTGCACCATGACTTTACGGACACACTGTATATGAATATGTATAAGATAAACGAACTATCATTATAATATATTATTTTCAAATGCGAAAGGGCTACATCTGGAAGCCAACTATAAAAAGCACACTTTTGATCAAATGGTAATGAAATATCTATCTCTAAAGTTTATTAGTGAAGTACAGTTATATTATGGGGTTTTAAGAAATTATTTCAAAATTAGCTTCATGATTTTTTTTTTTTTTTTTTTTTTGCTTTCTCGTATACGATGTATAAAAGAGAACGTTTTTCAAATCACAATATTTGACGAATCTCCATGTGCTCAAACCACTTGAGAACGATTTTTTTTTTTTTGCATCTCCCTGTCTGTTAACTCTATAACTCAAAAACGCAACGAGATAGAAGGTTGAAATTTCGCATAGGGTATTCACAGAAAGATTAAAGATTTTTATATCAAATTTTGGACAAAATTCATCAACAAGAAGTCGATCTGTCTGTCCTTACGTTTGGAAATAAACGCGTGAACTCAAATTCGTAAGAAGCTGGGTAGATGGAATTTTGCACTTAGTTTAAATACCGTAATTGTTAGTCAGTATTAAGTTTTGGTCAAATCCTTCAAAGCGATAATTCACAAACGTAACAAGACAGTAGGTATATTCTATGTATAATCGTAACACCAAACCTGTAGACATATAACAAATTTTGGATTCAGTGAGTCCAAGAGAAGAAGTTCCAAATTCATATTCGATTCTATTTGCTGTACTACGAAGTTAGACACAAAACGCGTCATATTATGGAAGTTTAAGAGAAACGCAAGAGGAAAATACTGTCCTACTGCCAGGAGAAAAACCTTGGGCAGGGTTGCCGCAAGAAGACGAGTCGAAGAAAGGAGGTAAACGGGTATAAAATCAACCGCAACATTTGGCGAACTAAGCACACTTCGTAAGACGGGAATTCGTTGTTGTTGTTTCATGTCCCCCTGGTCCAAATACTAGACCAGGTCCATGATACCATGTCGCTCTAACAGTACCACAAGTCCATTTTCCCCCTCACTCCACAGCAGCCCCGCAGAGGCGCCAATACAGTCAATGACATGAGCAGGAGAAGCAGGACAGGAACAAGGGCAAGAAGAATAAGTCTTTTCTTTGTCGACGAATTTCAAGCTTCTGATATGGCCACTACGAAGTCTGGCCAATGCAGTCTGTGCGGATCTTGTACCTTCGGACTGTAGAGACAGACCAAGACGATTTCCAGCACACCATTCGTGTGTTGACTTTCCAAGTAGAAATTGCTTTAGCCCTGTGGAAAGAAAATATTTCGGACGCGAAAAGTTCACCAGTGGTAGCAGAAGGAAGAGCACTTCCCTCTTTCGCAAGCAAGTCCGCCACCTCATTGCCGAAGACTCCAACATGGAAGGGAATCCACTGAATGCAAACTCTGCTTTTCTGTGAAAGTGTAACAATTTTGGAAATAATTTCTTGACCGGTTTTTTCTTGAATTTTCGACCAATTTTTTCAGTATTGGATTGAACTTTTGCTGTCCTTAAAAATATAGGTGTCGCTCGGGAATTCGTTTTTGACAGTAGTGCAAAGCGGAAAGAGACTTCCATCGGTTCTATCTGCGCCAAATGAAATAAAGCCCTTTCCTTCACCCTCAAAACGCAGTGGAATATCCCGTTTCCATAGCGCCCGCCACAAGCATGTCTGGTGTCTAGGGTTTTTCTCGTGGCCGTAATACCCTTTGGTTTTATATAATAATACCGATGAATATGACAGAAGTTCGGGCTATCAATGTTTCGTGACTCTGTTAGAGACCCAGAATCCGAAAATAGAAAGCATCGATTTAGATTATATAAATTCTACGAAAAGAATACACGAATATTAGAATATAATAATTCAGAATTCACGCAATCAGATTTAAGGTTTCAATTTGTCCATATATATGAAAAACAAAGCAAAATTATTTGACATAGATATTGATCTTGTAATAAATTTTCTATTAAATGTGACTACAGGGTAAATAATATTTTATAATTCAATAAAACTTACAAAAACATAGCAATATTTTAAACTTGACTCTGCTTCTTATATAAATGATACCTCTTTGAAATAAAAAAGTACGCTTTTCTCTCTTTTCAGGTGGTGTGCGGACGCTGCGGCGGCAGGAGAAACAGCAATGCAACTTGCTTTACCTGCGCTGATATAGGCATGGAAATGCACGTGTTCCGATTTATTCCTAAAAAATCATTCAATATGGGAGAAATAACATTTTATTTTCTGAATGAGATAAAAACTTTTATAAGAAATCTACTGAATTATTTTTAGTGCAAATTTTAATATAAAATTTTATTATCTTAGAATGCTTCTTATAGAATATCCAGCAAATAAGATAACAAAGCAGTTCCGATATAACATTTAATGCGCGGCACATTTTTATGTTTCGTGTGAATTATTAGTGTTTCTCGATATAACCACTGGTAAAATAATATATTTATACATTATTTTTATAATAAGATAAAGGCAGTCGTATATTTTTCTTACCATTTTATTTTTAGAAATTTCAAGGTAGGAATTTTTCGATCTCAAAATTCCTCTAAAATCGACCTACTTAGTTGATATAGCAGCATTCCAAAGTGTTTTCTTTTACGAAGAATAGCACAGGATCCTCCTTGTCCTGCAAGCAATTCGCTGATAAAACCAGCGGGAGTGGTCTCCCCTAAACTTTCTCGTATACTTCCCCCAAAAGGTGCCGCTTCTCCTTCCCCGCGTGGCTAAAAAAATTCGAACCTACTGTAACCCAAAATCCAATGACTATCAGAAGGTTTTTCATTACAGTGATTGAAAAATATCTAGGTAAAGAATCCAATTCAAAGAGATGCGTACCGATTAAAACGCATCTATCGCACACTACTAGGTTTCACTCTTGCCGTCCCAAGGACAAACTGACGTAATTCGCTCCTTTCGCGTGAACAGAAGATTGCTTCTAGTACGCATGCGCGTGGAGATATCGGATTGGTTTCAATAGTAAATTATACAGACCGACAGACAGTCAACTCTTTGACGGATTTGGCCCAAAATTTTATAAGGACCTACATTCATGGCGATAAAACTGCGTACCAAATTTTATCCATCTAGCTATTCAAGTTTTTGAGTTATAGTGTTCGCATGACTTCGGACAGACAGACTTCCCGTCGACGGATTTTGTCGAAAATTTGATAGAAACCTACAAATTATGCTTAAAGACCACACACCAAATTTCATCCCCGTATCTCTAATAGTTTTCGAGTTATCGTGTTCACTGACAGACATAATTCCCAAATTGTGTTTTTCTGACTCAGGGAGGTCTAAAGCGTGGAGATTCATCAAAATCTCCAGTTCGAATTCTTTGACGATTACAATACTTTCTCTTTGTATACTTCGTATACGAGAAAGTAAAAATGAATATTCATATGCTTCGTCAAATGATCTTCTTTATGAGGATTAAAAATTCAAACTCTGGTGTTCATTCTTCATTCGAGAGAAGCGTAAGATTCGGTATAAATGTGACGAGAAAGAAAAAAGTGAAAAGGATAGAGATCATCAATTGTTATTTTATAATATCCAGTAGGAAGTTGTTTTATTATATTGATAAAAATACTATTAAAAGTATATGTCTAGAGCACATAAATTACATCTCATATGATGGAAAACTGTCAACAAAGGCGTGGTACAGTGAGAAAAGGTACCCAAACATGGATTTAAATCTTAAACTTTCAAAAGTAACTAAAAACTCTGAAATTCCCCTCCACACCAATGACAGTGAAAATGTTAATACATTTTTCTCTTTTTTTCATATTTTTTTTCAGAATTAATGTAAGCATCATCCAGAATTCGAGTAAAACAAAGTCTTCCAGCAGAGAGGAGTTTATCTCTGTTTCCTAAGCAGATTCAGGTGTCATAATTGCAAGAAATGAAAAAATAAAAAACATGAAATGCAACTGGAATTTTCTAATTTCAAACTTACATCATATCTATAAATTGTGCAAAGACTTATCATGCTTTTTAGAATAATTAACAGAAATGTACAGGGTGATTATAATTAAAGTTGCACTTTCAAAAGGCTCTGAAAAAAAGAACCACGGGTCAAAATGACTCGATATTTCATCTGATTATACTTAAAGAAATGGGAATTTGTTTTGCGAAAGAAAAAAAAAATAGTTCAAACGTTGAGCGATAGATGGCGCTATGTCGAATGCTATGGACGAGTTTATCAATCAAATCAATGAAATCCCTTTCAAGTAGTAACTCTCACTTATTTTCTAAACTATAATTGTAATCTTTAAATTTCTCAAAAAAAACAAATATAAATATCTCCGAATAAGAGCAAAGATTCTCGCATTCATTGTTCCTCAAGCGGATGTTGCCTTAGCATCTGAAAAATGAGCAACGGTTTTCCTTTTATTCCATATTTTTTTTAAAAAATAAGATAAATGTAATAGCACATGTTAATTAACGTTAAAACTTAAATAATTTTTCCGCAGTTATGTTGATTATGAATTATTGCTTTTCATTTCAATATATGAACTATATATTTTTTATTTGCCTATAACATCATCAGGTGTATGACATGTATAGGAATTGGCAGAACTGAATGTAATACTTGCAATGGTCACGGCAAAGTGATTCACTCCAAAACAGTGATTGTTATATGGTAAGTAAATAGTGACTCGTTTACAAGGGTTAAATTCATTTTTAATTTCAATAGCCTATCTGGAAATAATATTCCTTTCTATGTTATTAAGATGCGAAAATGTATTGAAATATATATTAGTTCAATCTGAAGTACGTTCCTAATATTCATATTACGTTAGAAATTAAAATGTATCACTTATAAGATGGAGTTTAATCATTGTTTTTTTTTTCTGATTTGAAAACAGTGGTTTTGAATTTTGCAACATTACAATGTAAAAATGAACGCCTTGAATTTTAAATCAAGCGTAAATGAATGCTATTATAATTGAGCATAAGTAGTCGTTCAAAGTAAAATGAACTGTTTCACCGTCATTATAAAGGTTTGAGAGGTTATTTTCATTCATTACCTCTATGAGGAATACACCAGAAGGTTTGAAGGGAAAAGTCAGAGAGGTATCTGAATGAATTTGTTTCTGCAAATGAAGTATTCGGAAAAGAACAAGAAAATGTACTCACTGGATATCACTTTATTGTTTATTTTAAACAGTAAGGGTTTTATTCTATTTTCTTCAAATTCGTCATAAATGTTCCTTGAAGTCATAAGAAAATAGCGTACTTATATGCAAGAATGTGTATTTTCTGATTCCGTTTCAAGATGTCGGCCATTTTAATAATTTTAATTGCTAGCAGGTTGATGGCGAGTTTGGCACCATTAAAACATTTGAATCACTTTGGTAATGGTGAGACATTTAATTGAAATTTTGTTAATACTGACAAAAGCAGACACTTAATTGTGAATTTTTAATACTGATAAAAGCAGGCAATTAATTGTAGTTTTGTTAATACTGATAAAAGCAGAAATTGAACTAAAATTTTCTTAATATTCATGAAAGCAAAGATTTATGTCCATAACTAGCATAAAAAAAAGAGATATAAGATTATAGTTCTATATTGAAAGTTGCTTTTCCTTGTTTAGTTCCATCTAACCTTACTTTTCTCTTCCCTTGAAAGAATTTTCTTTCAACGATTCAAGCCAGAAGGTTCATGTTACAAATATTTGAACAGAACCTCCACTTTTGTGCTTAAAATTTCCTACAACTTTGTTCCAGTACATTTTTTATGTAAATTTATTGATTTAGGTATCCAATATTGTACTTTGATTGGTTTAAGATTGTAAATATAGCTTTGTAATATAATGCATGAATGGGGGCAAAGAAAGTACCTCCTCGAGAGACAAATTATGAAGACTGGTATCCCTGGATGGAATATTGTCTTCAAAATGAATGACGACAATGGATAAACCTTCAAAGACCTCTTTAAGTTCTTACCTCAACCTTAAAGACCTTTAAAGTACTATTGAAAGTTTTCCTTCTGTTAAACTGGTATAAAAACTATCACCAGGTATTTTGTATACTGATTTAAAATCAAATTATCTTTTTAATGATGTCAATATTGATAATTTTTAACTGATGAATGTACAGATGCGAACCATTAACTTTATGAGATGCAAAAATTAAAAACTGAATCCTGTTTGTGCGCAAGAATTTGATTCATATACTCAAACATTTCCTATGTATCGTTGTTTTTTTCTTTTTCTATTTCGTTTCTTGATCTTTTCTATCAATTAATTCTTTCAGCTTAGCAAGCATTAAATAATTGATGATGGGTCGTCAAAGTAGAAAAAGATTTGTGCCCGTCTAAGACGGACTTTTAGCCCTCCAAACATATCTCATATCCCATTTTCACAGATTTACTAACGAAATTTATAGTAGAAAATCTCATTTACATTGCATCTAAGAAATTTAAAAAAACATGAAAAACAGAACTGATGAATCAATTGACACTAACCTTCATTTAATAATAACCTTACTTTTAACAATTACTTTCGTTTCGTCCGAGTAAAAATAAGGCAAAATCCACTAACAGAAAAAAATGCATTAACAAATACAAAATAAATAAATACCGAAAGAAAATAATAAAAAAGAAATAAAATGTTTAACGCAGCTCAATTTATATATAAAAAACCCCATGAATCAATTGCCACGAACTTTCGTTTTCATAAATAACTTTACCGAGGTAAACAGAAATGAAACACATGAAGTAATTTTATTGAAATTTATTCCAATCCAGCATGAATAATAATAATAATAAAACTGTCTGAGTTCTTTGACGCCATGGCAGAAATCGGATTTGCGCGTTCGTTTATGACGCAGAGCAAAGGGGCGTGTTTATTTATAGGCGTAGACAGATCGTCTGAGTCTGTCTGGCACGTAGCCAAACCAAACCACGTGACAGTGTTACTTCGATCTCTGGCTTTTTATATATATTAATTTAATGTCGTGATGTTCTTAACTGTTGTTAACACTAGATTACTCTCCTCCGTACTAAGTTAAGCAGCTGCTATAAAAAGAATGAATATCAGAAATAATCCAGTTGTACAGCAGGTTCACTATTATCCTCATTTTGTTTAATTTATTTATAAATGCTTCGTTTTGAAGCTCCAAGAGAATAATAAAAATCCCTTTTTTCTCCTAAAAAGTAAACAGCTCATTATGTATATAATTTCTGCACTCATTTTTAAAAGCAACTATCATTCTTTATCTAACTGCAAATTACTATTGTTGTGTTAAAATTGTGCATCACACTATTTTGGTGTCTCTTGCACTCATAATTTTCAGATACTCGTCAGTTGATTAGCCATTTTAATTTGCATTTTTTTGGATTTCACTTACAGGAGGCCTGTTTATGAGAATGTCATTTCAAACCCTGCAAATTTGCCAAAAGAACTGATTCCTAAAGTTAACGCAAAAGAAATTTTTAGAGAACAGGGGAAAGTGGTAAGTAAATAACATTAATGCTTCATAAAAGTTGCTTGAATGAGGTTCCTCAAACTTATCAGCGCATTGTGAGAGTTGAAAAGTCATCATATGCATAAGCAGCTAGGAATGGTTGCACAAATCACATTATTTTGAATCTTTAGACCTCTTTCCCGCTTAAGTAACTGAGGCTGCGGCGGCCTTGTGATGAAATCGTGACTGAGAGACCAGAAAGTTCAATTACTGATTTAATTGACCACCGTGTATATGGGTCCGGTGCAGACAAAACCTGATGTGTAGTAGCGAACATCCTCTCGGTGGTGATGTTGGAAGCTTGGAAAAGAATGTTACTGTCTCAAGTATCATTCTTGTTATTGACTCCGGTTCAAAATCTCTACGTCTGTCTCAAAGTAGCCCTTGAGTTGCTTCGAAATGGGAGGTAACTAAACTAAACCACATTTTTAAGAAATATAAAATTTATACTACTTTATAATAAAATAAATATAAATCAAGTTAATTCCTATATATATATATATATATATATATATATATATATATATATATATATCTTCTTCTTTTCTAATCCTTCTTATCTGAATCAGATCACATCCATGAGTTAGTTCGCCTTCATCACCTCCAACACGAAATCCGGTCGCTTGAACAGGTCATCATACACCAAGGCAACACAGTCAAGTAGATGTTGCGGAGTGGCCTCAATCATGTTGCACTTTTTGCAGATATTAAACTTCTTATTACCACTAGAGAATCTGAGGTGTTTTAAGTGACCGGAAGCTAAGCGAGCCAAAGCTGTTCGGTCTTTCCTATCCCCCTTAAAATGTATAGTAGCACCGGGGCCTTCACTACGATACCATGAATGAGTTGGTGGATGCCTCCAAGAAATGTTAACAAATGCCTTTCTTCTTGAGTATAACTCAAGGTAGGTCAAGAGTTCTACACTGGCCTGGGGCATGGTAGTAATATATATATACACTATATGATCAAAAGTATCTGGACACTTTCTGATTTGTGCATTTTTTCGAAGTTCTACGAAAAGGCTGAAGGAACTGCATTTGAATTTCGACCATGTAAAGAATATACTATAACTAACATTTTACAGTGAAGATTCGGTCACGAGGGTATTTAGGGGACCTACCAGAAATTGATGATGAAGAAAAAAATATGGCCTCACCCCGTTCCAGAGAAAGCTGATAATGATTTACTAATTTCATCAATGGTTTTACTTAATATTCACATTGCTTACATGTATTTTCGTAAAAATAGCACATATATTCTGAGAGATATAAAGGTTGTTTTTTAAAATCTCAAATTTTCCCGCATGATTTTTTCGTATAACGTGCAGAGTTTTCAACCAAATTATACTAAGCTTACAGAACATTAAACAATATATAAGAAAAGCATTGTTTTAAATTTTTAAGTGAATACTTTGAATATCAAAGAAAATATGAGTATTTATAGTAAATAATTTTTTACTGAGGCAGTGCGAGACGTAGAGTAATTTTCCATTATAATGTCAAAGCCAGATATATAGGTCAACTTATAAAAACATTCCACTTGAATACCATTAAGATTTAGAGAGATAGCTGCATTTCAATAAGCAGAAATTCTGTTTCTCTGCAAGAGAAACAAAATGATGAGGGTTTTTCCACGAATTGCTATTTTTTAAGCTTGAATCTTCGGATAGTAACCGTCGAATTTCAATTCAAATTATGTATTTGTTTATAGGTATGCCTGGGTGTTCAGCATATTCAATTTTTATTAAATTCTACAAAATTATTTGAAAATTATTGCATGATGTTTGATGATGCAAATTTTGAAAAATATTGCATGCGTTATTAGAATTCTAAATGAGAAATTAATTCAATTAAAAAATAGATCTTCAAACATAAATACTGTCATGTATTCCCACAACACGTTTATTTCGTTTTATGTTGTACCAAAGCCGTGCAAATCAAAATTAACATATATAGCATAATCAATACATTGTAACGGAAAATTTCTTGTTATATTAGCGTCCAAGTTTGTAAGTGGAGTTTTGTGAAAACCGTGTTTTCAGGATATCGTTATGCAGGGGAGTTGGCTGTAATTTGAGAGAACGGATGGATATCTTTTTTTTATGCGGCCACAATCGATTTCATTCTTAAAACCATATATATGCTCATGTCTTACAAATGGACCAATATTTACGAGTTTAAATTTAATTCAACTTTCAACTCATTGTCATCGTTAATTAATACTTCCGCAGATTTTTTTTTACTTCAAAACATAACGTAAATAAAAATAGTTTATGTAGATTATCTAATTAATCCTCTGTGTGATGCCATAATTTTTAAAAAGTCACTTCATTTTATAGGATATTTTATGCAGTAACTTATATTTGCTAATTAATCTAATTTCAAGTCACATGAATTTAAATAAAAAGAAAATATTTTTCGTCAACTAAACTGAATGATTCTATATTTACTTCCACTACACTGTAAGTTATATTTTTTTAACTGTGACAAATCTAATGTAGGATATTTTAGTGAAAATGTATTAATTTTTTTGTGCTACAAATATAATGTAGTTTTTTTTAGAGAAAATGTATTAATT
>BGPR01001748.1:70159-150673 GCA_013235015.1 Araneus ventricosus
TTTTGTGTTACAAATCTAATGTAGGACATTTTAGTGAACATTTATTAATTTTTTTGTGTTACAAATATAATGTAGGATATTTTAGTGAAAATTTATTAATTTTTTTGTGTTACAAAGGAAATAATAATTTTTTCATAAAGAAATCAATGAAATAATATATACAGATAAAGAACAATAAAACTGTTCTGAACTACATATGTCACTCAAATCTTCAAACTCTTAAGCATAGTTTTAGAATCATCGTCACTAGTCAAGTATTTAAGAAACTAATTAAGAGTTTTCGTTGATAAAAAGGAAGTCTCAACAAATATTTATTTAATACACCTTTTAAGACTTTTTATTTAAATAACACAAGAAATTACAATACATTTCATTTTAGCTTCAACCCGTCAATGTAGTGCCACCCAAAGAAATAAATAGAGCGTCCGCACTCTTAATTGGAAGACATTTAGCTTTCACAACTGAACAGGTTGTACTTCAGGTAAGAGTCGCTAATTTCTTCCATAAATTTACCAGTTTGTCTGCTCCCAGAGTCATCTTCTGTACTGAGTGCAATACCGAACAGTGTCTCAGTTCAAACATTATTAAATGCTATCAGAATTGAGGGGCCACAGTGGCCTAGTGGTAAGGCCCCGACTTCGGGACGGATGCGCTCCAAGCTCGAAACCAGGCTCCACCGAAGACCTGCCGTGTGTGGGGCCCGTCGCACGCCGAATCATACGCAGTGTGAGGTCCCTGGCTCCCACGAAAACGGACCACACAAGAAATCCCTAAGGCATTTGAGAGGAAGGCGTAAGAACCATAAATCTGGTCGTAAACGGCACCGTCTTACGCAAACCCAGAGGGGTTGAGAAGAGGACGAACGCGGTATCGTTTGGAGACAAGGAGAGCCGACAGAAGACGGGAGTTACGCGTTGACCGCTTCCAGTTACCAGTCTGGAAAGTAGGCGCTGGATTGCGGTTGGAGGATTTGTTCAGCCAGCTGACAAATCATTGGGAATTAATTCTTCGACCACTCCTCTAAGCTCTGAAGGATAGGGGTTTAAGAAGGGGAGACAGACAGAGAAAAAGGAGGAGACGATAGCTGAGAAGTAAACACACGGGGTGGGGTGTTACTCCGAGGTGTTGGATTTCAGAATCTGACTTTGATTTAACGGGCGTTTTTTGTCCCCGTGACAGTTAGCCAAATCCTTGGCTAGGCTAGCTCCTGTGGTGAGCTGTGGAACTGCATAATAGCATACCTTTGGAGGATCGCTGGAAATTAACGGGTGTTTGCATAACCTCGCTGTCAAATACCGACCCCGGTGTCTCTTACTAATACGGAGTATACTTTTAGCCAGAACCTGGTTATCTGAATCCCTGTGGTGGATTACTGAAATTGATTGAGCGTTCGATAAACCTCAATTGTATCTACCGATTCTCGGTGCTTATAGAACTCGCCCTGAGTTATTACCGTTTGCTGAACTCTCATAGTTCCCGAACTGACTATCAGTTGCACCTCGAGTAAACTCACCTTAGTAACTTCGACTAAGTCAAGTTACGTTCATTATTGACTCTCGCGATATATATCCGGGACTTGTTATTCTGTATTCTTGAATGTACAAATCATTTGTAAATATGACCTGTGAATAGGCCATTATTCAAGAAGTTTTATTAAATTTTGTTGTGCTGTAAGTCTGTGTCTGTTGATCTCTGATCAGACCCAGGTAACACTGGGCTAAGACCTTACAATAGTGAAACGCCCTCCCGCTGGCAAGATTGTGGAGAGGTGCCAGGCCATGCATCGTCCTTATCATCTGACCGCGGTTCAAAATTACGACGTCCGTCCAAAATAGCCCTCGTGTTACTTCAAAAACGGGACGTTAATATAACTAAACTAAATTAGGCTATCAGAATTGAATCAGAATATTTGTTTTTTCATGTCAAATGCCAGTCAGTCAAAACACCTTCTTGTATTTTTTTCTAATTAAGTCTCTTTCAAGGGATGCATAGAAATGAAGAATTTAACTGAACTGCTAACATCATAATGGTAAAGGACCCACACACTAATTTCTGCAAGCGGGTTTGTGACTTTAGAACACTTCTATTAATTATGAATGATAGTTCTTATTTGTGTACTTTATTCCGTTTACTTTCAATTTTCTGAAGGTCTTAAAGCAATTAGTTCCGTTTCTGTGATTACAAAACTACTTAAGTACTACTTTGAAAGAAAAAGAATGGTTAGTTTTTTTTATTCAAATTTTTATTAAAAAATGAAAATATTATATTCAGAGCCACAGGGGGTATATTCTTGACTTTGTAAGTCTTGCCTTCGACAGAAAATTTGTCCATATTAGAACTCCTACGGCTGGTGGCTCTTTGAAAAAGTTCGCCATTTGAGTTCTCTTCCAATTTTTTCCATTTTGATTGTATTTTCTTTTATTTTCTAATTTTTTCTTTTACGTGTTTTAACTATTTTATTATTGGGGGATTTTTGTTGTTTGATTCTTTAGTGATTGGTTGGTTAATTGTAGCAAAAGTGTAGTTGATGCAATCACTGGTTGCTGCTGCGTTGGCCGCGCAAAAAGGTGTATTGTCATCATATTAGTGTGTGTGTGTGTGTGTGTGTGTGTGTGTGATTGCTTCTTCCGTTTCTTATATATATTTTTTTCTAGTTTTTTTTAAATGTTTTTGAGTTTTCTATGGTTTGTATTTGTATTTATTAGAATTTGCTGCATATGCGCCATTCTGTATAATATAAAGAGTTTTAATTAATTTTTAATTAATTCAGAATTTTAATAATTTTTGTAAAATTTTATTAATATATTTTTAAGTAATTCAAAAGTAAATGGTATCGTAAAAATTAAAAAAAAAAGTTTCGTTATCAATAATTACAGAGGAAATTAAAACTTTTGCAATGATTACCAACAATTACCGAAATCTTAAAAAATAGTTTATTTGCCAATTATCAAGGATATAATAAAAAATTTATTTCAAACGATGTAAATATCGGAATGAAATACATTCACAGACCTTTTTTTTTATTGAACTTTTTAAAATTCTTTTTCAGCGTCATATTCTGCGAGTGATTCCCGTCACGAAAGCAAAGTACACCTATCAAGGCGAGGAGGGAGAGTTCTTCGTCTACGGTTTCGAAAGGAAAGTTTATTTCGAAAGCTATCCGAATGCCTGTTGTGGGTGTTGCTGCTGGTGGTGGTAGCAGCTTTAAAAACATTTCTCATTTCATAAAATGACGAAAAAACAAGTTCATCTCAAGTCCTGAACTTAATTGATTTTGTTCATTGCGTGATGATATTTGAAGTACAGAAACAGAAAAATTCGTTGTAGTATGTAAATGCTGTGTCTACAAAAACAAAATGTAATAAAATTTTCTGGATGGTTAAAAGTGCAATTTCGAAACTGTAGATTTTCTAAGCTTACAGCTGTAACAGTAATATTTAATACAAAATAGTTCTATTGAAACTTACTGTTCAATTTTAATTATCGTATACTTAATTATGTTTAGAAAAAATCGTGATACCAGTAATTCTAGAATTCATTCGAAAAGTATAACTTTTGTATTCAGCGGTATTGTAATTTTTAGTCTATTATACCTCATGACATCCTAAAATAATAAAAAATTACACAAGTGAAGATAAGATGAATTTAAATAGGTGATAAACTATTTAATTTTTTTTATTTCTGATAAACAATTTTATAAACGTCCTAAATTAAATAAAAATTTAAATTTGAAATAAACTTGACTGCCTTTAAAACATATGAGCCTTGAAATGAGAACCGCCACAATTGCGAGGCTGAGAACAGCTCTGCAAACCAATGCTATAAAACTGAATTGCTCTAAGAGAATAAAATATTTTATAGAAGAATTTCTCCATATGCTTAATTTTATTTATTTTCGATATCTTTATTAAATCTGAAAGCTGTTCTCAGCAGCCGTGTTCACTACATCTTACATTACTGCTTAATTTTTAAAGTTTTAGCTATATAGTTTTATGAAAATATATTCGGGAACTTTCGTGTTGTGTAACTTACATTGATAAATTTCAATCCAAAATTCCTTGAAACTAAAATTTTCTATATAAAAGACCGGAAATAAATGTTGAAATGGAAGGGAATCAAATTTAGACAAACTACAAATGCAATCTTCCAGAAAAGATAATCACGAAGAAAACACTATATGCACACGACGAAAGGTTAGAAAATAATTTACGAGTTACATTTTTGTCTGAAACGATATTCTTCTGGCATATCTGCTGTTATAACTTAGATAAGATTTAATATTATCAGACAATGAAGGTAAATATAAATATCGAAATGACGTTTAACGGCTTTATTTTCTGAAAAGGAAGCAATATCTTGTTCAAATGTGAAATGCATTTGTTGTGCCTGAAGGTTTATCTTCATCAATTTTTTCAGTACTTATATCTGTAAGAAAATAAGATAATTTTATTACACTCTCAAATGTCCTATTCAGTTTATTTACATTTAGAATACATTCGAATAGGGTCGTAGTAGTTGGATTGCAATCTAAATCCAATTTCTTGGGGTTTTTTTCGTATTATGATACCAACAATTCATTGAAAACTTTAAAAACAATCTTTTAGATATTCCTGGAACTTGATTCAAATTGAGAAATCAAAATTAAATCTATAAATGTTTCTTAATGGTTGTGAGAATCTCAGGATTTTCAGTAGATACCTTGCTGTTAAAATATATAATTTTTACATCGGATCACGTCTGATGCTTTATTCTTCTCAACCCACCAAGAAAATCATCATGTGGGCGGAGAAACCGCTTACAACAAAATAAATATTCCTTCCGCCGTATGATCTATGCAAATAACTAAAAAAAATGTTTAATAAAGCTTACTTCTTATGTTTATATATTTATGATACCTTGTATGGTTCACTAGAAAGGGTTTCTCACAACGGTATTACTCTTTTTTCGGGTAGCTTTAGTAATTCGCATAAAATAGCAAAACACGAAATGTAACCGAAATGCAACCAAGGAAAACTTAACTCTAATAATGATTATTATATCTTGCTAGAAAACAAACAGCTCCAATCCACTGATGAGATATTTATTTGTTAGGAAAAAAACATCTCAACTCGGAAGCTTCAGGTCCCTCCTTTCACCTTCATGACTCACTTCTGCTGCATGAATACTCAAGTATATTGCTTCCTGTTTGAAACATATTTTCCTAACATGGCTCCGAAATTGTGCAGATCATTAACTTTTTACAGCCTTTCACGAAAAAAAAGAGCATTATAAGATTTAGCAATAGTAAAAATGTTTCTCCAAAAACAAAATCGGCCAGCCTTTCGGGAAGAGCTTGAAAAAGTCATAATTTTTTTTAAAATGGTTAATCTGTATTCAGAATCCTATAACTAAATATAATTATAAGATATTGATATAAACCAGAATAATCCTTAAACAAGACAGCACGAATGATCGCCAAGAAAGTTCAAACTTAGACATTTATTTCAGAGTATCGACAACTTTATTAGTTAGAAAAACAAGAATATATAGGGGAGAGTCACCGAATTAGGACTAACGGGACATTGTTTAATGAACAATGCTGAAAAACAAGTAATAGAATTCTTTGTCGTTTATTTATCCTCAAAACATTATAATTGATTTTTTTTATATAAAATACTTTCATAGGAGGAAAAAAATAGATTAAACCAGCGGGAGTGTTCTCCCCTCAACTTTCTCGTATACTTCCCCAAAAAGGTGCCGTCTCGCCTTTTCCCGCGTAGCTAAAAAAATTCGAACCTACTGTTACCCAGAATCCAATGACTATCAGAAGGTTTTTCATTATAGTGATTGAAAAATATCTAGGTAAAGAATCAAATTCAAAGAGATGCGGAACGATTTTCCGCTCTTAACCGGCTCAAGGACAAACTGACGTATTTCGCTACTCCGTAATGAAATTCTGCACCTTTCGCGTACACAGAAGATTGCTTCCAGTACGCATGCGTTTGGAGATAACGGATTCTTTTCAAAAGTAAATTATACAAACCGACAGACAGTCAACTCTTTGACGGATTTGGCCCAAAATTTTATTCGGACCTATATTCATGATGATAAAACTGTGCACAAAATTGCATCCATCTGGCTATTCAAGTTTTTGATTTATTGTGTTCGCATGACCGCAGACAGACAGACAGGCAGACTTCCTGTAGACGGATTTTGTCCAAAATTTGACAGAAACCTACAAATTATGTGTAAAGATCACATACCAAATTTCATCCTCGTAGCTCTAATAGTTTTCGAGTTATCGTGTTCACAGACAGACATAATTCCAAAATTGTGTTTTTCGGACTCAGGGAGGTCTAAAACGTGGAGATTCGTCAAAATCTCGAGTTCGAATTTTTTGACGATTACAATACTTTCTCTTTGTATACTTCGTATACGAGAAAGTAAAAATTGTGGTATCGGTCCTATCAGGGAAACACCAGATTGAACCACCAATTTCTTTAAGCACTATTAAAGAAAAAATATTCTTTTTTATTTTCAAATTCACATCGGCCTATAATGCTGAACCCAAGTACGACATTTTATGCACTCTATCACTTCCTCTTTTTCCTTTGTTTCCTCACAAATGATACGTATCCTTAGTTTTTAATATTTTTGATCCAACATTTGATAGCTTAAGTGTCCTTTTATTGTATTTTTGCTTTGACTTGTTCCAATCCCAGTTAATGAGGACTACTAGTGACGATAATTGCTTTCTGAGCTATTTCTTGTAGTTTAAGATAATAATCGCATGGATTTAACCAGTCCAATTTAAGCAACTGTATTTGGTCCAATCTTGACAACTTTTTAATATCGACAAAAAATAAAATTAAAAGAACCCATACATTATTTTTAAACTATTTTAATAAAATTAATATAGTAAATTGCAGATCCGAATCAAAGAAATTCCCGATCTGAGGATTTAATATCATATTTCCCTACTTACTTTAAAACAGTATATGGGCTTCTTGCCTTTCGTTAAAAAATAATTAATGCTAATTAAGTCTGAACACTTGCTCTCTAACTGTGACTCTGTAACGTTTTCTCTTAAAAATGATTCCATACACCTCATTTACATCGTTTTAGTATAACTTGCTCTTTTTTACTTCCAAAATATCTAATAGAATTGAAGTTATGATATCGTTCCAATCTAGGCGCAGCCGGTCGAAATTCGGCGACCCTCCTCAATAAGTAAATAAATTCTTTGATTCTAGACAACGCATTTCATTTACGGTTATTCTTCTTTTAACTTCTGTTTTGTTTTGTCGATATAGGCAACTGAATTGTATGGGTATTCGTTCAATCTAGGCGCCGCCGGTCGAAATTCGGCGACCCTCCTCTATAAATAAATAAATTCTTTGATTCTAGACAACGCTGTGGTGTGTTGACCTAGGTGCGACCAAATAAATGCAAAGCTTAGGTTGACCTAAGTACTTCATTTCACAGCTTTAATTTAAAGAACAATTCTAGTATAGAAATCTTGATTAAATAACTATACACAAAGTTCGATCATTGAGTTCAGGGTTCTGGGACGTTAGAGTTCAGTGGAGTCGTAGTCCATAAAGGAAGTAGTTCATCACAGGATGGATAGTTTCCACCTATCAGCTTGACACCCGAGACTACAAGGAGTGCTCGCAATTTGATGAGCCGAGAGTTCGGAAAATTGCCGATTTCTCAGTGTTTTCTCCCCAAGTCCGAATTAATTCCGGACTTTAAATCCGAGCTGATCGCACAGCTCTTTTTCGGCGCACCGGAGTCTGAAACCAAGTTCGAGCCTCCTAAACGGTTCTTCACCGCCCTCCACGTTCTCCATTCAGCATTCTGTTTTTATCCCCTACCTCAAGGGGTGGAGCTCCGCCTTCCTTTCACTCCACTGGCTAATCGTACTCCCGGGTGACCAACGACTAACTTTCCATGTTCCCAGTGGTCAAATCCAACAGTGGGGAAGGTTCTTGGGTTTTGCCACCACCGAGGCTATACAGGTGTGACATGAAAGAGTACCGCTAATCTCCTCAAAGTCGACCCCATATGCGCTCTCTGACAGGTATTGCTGGCAAACAACTGGACTATATTCTCAGAATTGCTTTCACATGAGAAATTCGTTGTTAAAATGATTCAATACAAGAAATGTGCGAAACGACACTGAAATAAAGCTGAATGAGGAACATTATCCGCTATTGTTTTGTAAATGTGTTTCACATCCTTATCTCAGATAATCATTTTTAATTGTTATAAAGATACAAGCAGAATTGTGTTAGTTTAAAACCGATATTTTCCGATTTATACAATGAACAAAACACGATTTAATGTATGCGAATATTAATAAAATCAAAGAATAAGAATGCGTGGGCCATTCTTTAAAGGAAATTCTCTTGAACGAAACATATTTGCTTTTGAAAGTTTAAAGATTATAACGAAGTGGCGTCAAACTTAATATTCTGATAACTGTAAAGAAAGATGAGACTTTTGAGCGAAATCTATTCTCAAATGTTATATTCAAGAATTTTTTGTATTTTCATTGTTTTCTTGGTTGCTTGCAGCATTTTAACGTGCTCCAGATGTTGTTTTTTTGCGCATTTTTAAATTGTGTTCCTACGTTAAATGTTTTATTCTTTTTTTTTTATTTGTTTATTCAAGTAAGAGCATATTCGGACACATGCTGAATGTTTACTTCAGATATGGGGAAACTGCGGTTCAAGTAAGCAGAGTCTCTCTTCCAGGTGGGATATAGTAATGGTGGGAGTTGTATTATCCCCCGCCGATGACGGGTCGTACCTCTGTCTGAGGGGTCATCGCATGAGCCGCTTGTAATGGAGGCTATTATTCCGGGCCCACAGTTTCCGATTAAATGTCACGGTGACGTGGTTCATTCATGTTGGATCCTAGTCGGAGTAACTCGTTTGTGATCACCTAACCTTAGAGCACTGGGAATTGAAGTGTGGAAACTTGTCTTGTCTAATTTTCCTTGCTGAATTTTTGAAGTACGGTGCATTCCTTGAAAAGGTCAAAAAACGTAAAATTCTCATCGCCACCTATATTGCAAATGGTTTTGATAGAAATCATACTATGCGAATTCCAAAGCACTGAATGCACCATTAAATTCAAAATATTAACTGAATTTGTCTGCGAAATCCGAGATGTGATGGAGATAACTATTCATTAATCTTTGCAATATTTTCTGAAAATACTTTACAGAACTTAAGTATTTCACAGACCACTTTCGGATGCGTAGATGTGCTTTTGAATCACCTACCTAATCATCAATTTATGGTGCGTCATAGCCATGTCTATCTAGTTGCTGTGCCAGTAAGTCCAGTTAAGCATCCAACCAACCAATCTATTTCATTTGATGTTTTTTTTGCATTTTGCATTTTTACATGTTTGATTTGAAATTAAAGAAGCGGGGAATGTAGCTCATATTTAACTTGAACTTGCGTATTTTAATAAAATGACCATTCCAGTAATTGGTCCACTACTAATTAGTTCGGGCAATCTAATTAAATCCGTATGACGTGCGGAATCAACTATGGAAAGCATTCCATCGGAGGTAAATTGGGCAGCATTTGGGAGAAAGACTTAGTTTTGACTTGATTGTTGAAAACACCGTTTTGAAGTTAAGACCAAATTGATCAGCAGATACTCTTAGATAATCCGCACATAAGCGGAGACATGTACATATTACATGTATTTAATTGTCCTCGCAGCATTTTTGTGTTCTTAATGGAATAAAAAATACCCCATTTACATCTCTCATTTAACTCGGATATTCTGCAAGAGGAACAACAGAGAGTCAATTCGTGAAGCGCGGAGGTGTTTCAAAAATTGAGTTGAAAAGTCCTGTTGATAAGCTGAAGGTTTATAAAAAGCAGATAATTCGTTTATCTGAAGAATAGAAGATTCATTTTTTTGCTGACCTTCTATTAAAGATGCCAAAAATTAACGTGCAAAAAATAAATAAATAATCAAATTGCGACCAGTTTTAAAGATTTTTAAAGTTTAACTTTAAAGCATGGTTTGTTGAACTATATTTCTATTCGATTTTTCTCCCAGGTATAAAATTAAAGAAAATGTATTAGAGATCCATAGGAAATATCAATTCCCGATATCAGATTGGAGGGGAATTTATCATACTAAGTACACCCAGATGGCATTGTATGGATTTACTTATCTCTTTTTTAAAGATATGGATAAAATGATGTGTGTTAGTCATGATAAGGCCAGGGGACCTTTGTTTTGAAAATATTTAATCAGAAATCGGTTTGGATAAACTTAAAAGCGAAACATATCAAGGTAAGCCATTTTTGTGTGTATTGTACTTCAACTACCTAAGGCTTTTATGATTGCTGTCTAATAATTTCCAAATTTGTATTTTATTTCAACATCTGCTCTGAATATGTAACATAAATTGTCTTCGTGGCTTGAAATGCTAAGTATCTGAGTAGATAAATAAGATTTAGGAATGATTCTGAAATTTACTAAATATTCTCTGAGCGCCCAACTATTTTGAACTTTTAGCTATCAGGTTAGAAAACTTAGCTTTTAAAGTAAATTAATTGACATTTTTTGTGACATTTTTTGTATTTAATTCTATCTCTCAAATCTTAAGAATACTTTAGCCATGAATTTTTAAGAAAATATACATATAAATACGAGCTATCTGCTTTTGAACTGAACATGAAAAAAGGTAAAAAGACGTTTGCGCCGCTCGGAGGGTTAATATAATCACAACAGTTATTCCAAGCATGTAAAAGATATTTAGAAGATGGTAAATATTTTCGATTTGAAATTCAACGCTCTGAATATCCTAAATATATAAAATAACGCCAAAAACTTTTTTTAAATTTTAAAATGCATCTTCTTTATTTATGAAAAGAATGAGCTTTAGTTTCGATGAGAGTATAACATTTCTATGTTTCAAAAAATAATGAGCTTTATGTCTCTCTTAAAATCAGACTCTAAAAGAATTATGTTTAACATTCGATCAGACATAAAAATTGGCTTTTTAAAATCTTGTATAAAAAAATTTCTATAAACAAGTAAGAAAGCACTGACACTGTTAAAAATAACGATGTCTGCAGAGTAAAATAGTGCCGTATCTTGCCTAATATGCCAAAAACAATAAAGCATCTCTTCTAAATCTTACACCTAAACATATTTGTAGTACAAGGCGTATTCATAGATATCCATTACTAATATAATAGCCTAGATTTGGTCTCTCGGTAACGCTCTGACGTCACCAAAAAACTCGCGCCATAGCACTGCGAGACGTTAAACAGCATTATTTCATTGTTAGAGAACCTAAATTTCAGTCATTTTAAATTTAAAAGAGTAATTGTCGTTATAATTTCAAATTTAATAGCTCTAAAATAGTGAAATAAAAATTTCTATCCATTGATATAAAATTTATCTCGCTATGATCAATAGTTCCCGAGAAATTTTAAATTGTATTAATCATATATTTCAAATTAATTTCCGTTTTTTAATAGAAAGTGGTAAATTACGTCAGTGGTATATCATGCGCGTGATATAGTTTGGACGCCACGATGCACCTAATTATTTATTACAATCGTGACTATATAATTTGATAATATTTTTTGGTAACGTTTGACAAGCAGAGGAGTTCTTTGTTTTGATTAGAATTTCGAAAAAGAATTCCTTTGAAATGTTAACTTTTGACTTACGTTTGACAAGCTGAGAATTTCATGGTTATTGAATTATAATAAAATTGTTAAACAACGAAAAATACTTCACACGGAATGTTGTTGACCAAGAGTTTTTTTTAATAAAGAAATATGTAGATAATATGTAAATAAAAAAATCCTGTCTTAGAACACGTGTTTATTTTATTTGCTTTCAAACAATGTTAAACATTTCTCTCGCATATATATCTATTTAAACAAGTCAAATTTGACGGGAAATCTCTCGAATGAAGAGGCAATTTGCACCCTTCATACCATGACGGGTGATTTTCTAGTTTTAAATAATATTCCTTACGCTCATTTTGAAATTAATATTTCTCCTTTCAAGTTTCATTAGATATATTTAAGATTCAGAATTATTAAAGGAATAAAGATTTAAAAGAATTATGAAAAGTGAGAGATTTTTTAAAAATACATCTTTCAAAATCCAACTCGAAATGACAAAAAAATCACCAGTTTTTGAAACAGCATTAAATATATAAACAAGTATGGGAAAAGTGGAAACATAATTTTCAATTCGAAATTCTCAAAACGTACTTTTTACTGAAAATACAAAATTTATTTGCTGCTTTTATCATTATTTTAGATAAAAATTCTTAAAAAACATTCTTAGTTAAATCATGTCCTGTGCTTTCATATTTTGATTTCAAACCACTTCTGTTATATTTTTAATGAAATTCTTTTAGAAGATATTTTAAGACTCGATTTCTGCTGTTCAAAGGCGGAAATTGAGATCAAGAATTGCCAACATGATGGACGAAATGAAATCCCCTCCTTATGAACCAATTCCAGGAAGTAAGTCTATTTTCTACGCTATTCTGAATTTTCTAATTAATTTACAGAAAACATTTAATTACTTTCGAGTATCTTTACGTGCATAAAAATCTAAATTAAACGTTTATAGAAATAATTATAATAATTAATCTAATATTTATAATTAACAATATAGAAAACGTAGCTATCAATTGAATCAAGGCAGTAAATACATCTTCCATTTTCATACTAGAATATTCTAATGTCTTAGAAATAAACACTGGGCTTTGAAAAATATCACAAGAGATTTATTTGCATACACAAGACGATACAAATCAACATAAAAAACAAATTTAGAATAATAAAATATTTCATGAATTTATCAAAATTAAATTAACCCAAAATTGACTCAAGATAAATCAAATTCAGTCCGTTACATAAAATCACTCTTTTTCCGTCATCCTAAAATTTAAAATATAGCATCTCAGCCTAGTTTAGGCAGTTCGCAATCATTCTTGCGGCTCCGGCAGAGAACAGCATTCTGGGCGAAAGGCGCCCAAGTCTCTCTTCGCTTCGTTTTCTTTGGGGAAGTAAGATTAGTTTGAGTGAAATAGTTCCGCATTCTGTCTCGGCTCTAGAGGGATGAGGTAGCGCGGAATATAGCGGGAAGGGTACAATATTAACAAGAAAAAGAAGAAAAAAAAGAAAAAAACATAAAAATAGAATAGATAGAAAAATATAAACAATAGACACAACAACACACACATTTCATTTTCATCATACAGAATAAAAGGTAACAATACATGGGGGGAGGCAAAAAACGAAATATTTCTCTTAAATTCTAGCGTCACTCATATTTTCTTTAGTCTAGGGAAAATGTTAAAGGAAGAATTTAATGAAATATTTAAGAAGGAAATGAAGAAAGTAAAGTGTAAGCAAATTTAAAATATTGGAACAGTATAAAGATTTCGTTCTTCTTTGGGGGCTGTCCATAAATGATGTCACACTTTTTTCAATATTTTTGACCTCCCCTTTGTCACAAAGTGTCACACTTCACCATATCCCCTCCCTCCCCCTTGTCACATGTCACACTATATTACATAAATATAAACTTGCAGTTCAGAAACAAAGCACTGCGTTATAAATGATATTTAAATTTTATTTTTAGACTTTAACTATGTGTTTTAATAACATTTATGACCATAACATTAATAATGATTATATGTCTACTTATTTTGTATGAAGTAGGATTAAGGTTTACAACAAAAAACATAATTAATATACAATAGTAATAAAATATTAATATAAAAGAGCAATTGTGAACAGGAATTTTGGAATTCCTGTTCACAATTGCTCTTTTATATTAATTGAAATTTGAAATATTTTGGAATTTGAAATATTTTGCTTTAAATATTATATTTACTTTATGAACACAAAATACTCTTAGAGAAATTTAATTTTTTAAAAAACGCGCCTCGATAAGATCAACCTGTTTGTGCCACTACCAGTTCTACCACTCACCAGGTGGGGTGACGTATCTTTTGTTGGACAATTCAAGGGTGTTACAGGGGGAGGTTTGCTTAATAGTGAAGAATTTCTGCTGCTATCATATTCTCAGAACCTACCCTGAATGACTTTTTGAAAAAGAAAGGAATATAAGTGGAAAAAAATCACTTGAAAGTTGTTTCAGCCCCGATTAAAAAATACCCTCAAATTCTGGTCATTTCAAAATAACTTCAAAATTTAATCTGCTGATTTTAAATGTTTTTATTTTAATCAAAATGTGTGATGTCACACTTCTTGTTACCCCCTCTCCCCCCCTTGGCAAAAACCGGCCCCAATTCCCCCCCCCCCCCCCCCCTCCAAGCGTGACATCATTTGTGGACGACCGTATTTTGAAAAATTATGAAATTTGTATATAGCTGGCATTTTTAGGATTGATATTCTAGCAACAAATTAAATTCATAATCAATACAATAATATGAATTTGTTGTTAGAATATCAATTCTAAAAATGTCAGCTATTTATAAATTTCATAATTCGTAATTTTGAGTTGTGCTCACATGATGAGAATGGTACCTGTGCTCTCTCTGTTACACTGCTCACCATATCTCACCAACACGATAACATTTGACACTAATTTATACATTGGGGTATGATGAGGCTATTGCACAATAATTATCTTCATACTGCTCATACTTGATGGAATGTTGCCTCAAATCCTCAATTCTGCTATCACGAAGCAAAGATTTTCAAGAGACCACTGCAACAGCATGAATGTTAAATGTACGTAAAAGGATTTCCTTAGTTTTTCTTTTTTAATAATTAAGTTTGGCTGATTTTTAAATAATCTGACCCTCACAGAATCGAATTTACGAAGGCATAAACTGCTCTAATTAACGTTTAATCATTATCCAAAATCCCAGAAAAAATATAGTATCAGATCAGAATGTCACGAAATACTGCCTTCACCTGAATGAAGACATTTTCTTCTGTTACTATTTGCTTTCTTAGTGACTTTCATGTAAAATTATTTGATCTCCTTCACCGACGTGTAACCATTATATTTTGTTTTCTAAATTATTATCAAAATGTGTCGATTTTATTAAGCGTTTCTCATCGCATTGTATTATCTCACGCAACGATGAACAATATCCTCAAATATTCCAAAAGTTTTGTACTCGTATTTTAATAAAATCTTGTAACATAGCTTTAATTTAAAAATCAATTACAGCCTGCAAACAAAATTACTATTCTTTATTGCAACTAAACTCTAAGGCAGGAAAAGTATTTTCATTCTCAATCAAAATGATTATAAGTGTACTATTTGTATGCTTAGTGACATGTGACAGGATTAAATATTCCTCAAAGAATTTGATAAACATGTCGTTATATATAAACATAATTCATCAAGAAATTCTTTCTTTCAATGGCAGGTGCCAAATATCATGCTATATATTTTTTTTTTGGAAAATTAATAAGAGTTTCAATTTTGCAAACACATTTTAAAATTTCTGAGGGTGGGGAATTTCAGTATTGCGCTTGAAAATAGAAAAATAGAATAAAAACTTAATATATATCTTGTTTTGAAAATTATGTTATATATTTTGAATCGTTTCCGTAATTTTCAACAATTTCTTCTTTTTTAGTCATTAGCTGTAATTATTTTTAATTTCAACAGTACTACTTACTACTCAATTATTTTAATAATTCATTCAAAGGAAATTAAAAATTGTGTTAATTATTAATCTTCAGCTAGTTCAACCAATTAATTTTCGTACGCAAAGATGCATAATTTTCCGTTAATAACTGAAATCCTGAGTAATAAAATTTATTTATCAGTCCGCCAAATGAAAGAAGTAATAACTTGAACGAAATGAGCGACAAACTTTGGGATTAACAGGAATCATAGGTTATCAGTGAGTATAGCAATACTTTTGGAATATTCAAAAATTAAAAATTGCTCAAAATGAAAAAAAACTATTGTTCAGACTTGTAATTTTTTTACAGTCGTCAATTGCATATTAAAAATCGTTGCATGTATTAAAATTTCTACTGATGAAAGATTCTTCTTTGGTGCATTTCATCACAATTTGTTGTTGTTGTTGTTTAAAGAAGATGAAGAATTCTTCATAACATGCACTAATGATATTTTTTAAATGGCAGTAACACAAACTATCGTTGCAATAATTAAGATACAAATAGCGATTATAGCAGTAAAGTTGTAGAAAGGGAATTTTTAAGGCTATTATGTAACAATTTGCCTCTCTTTTAAATCTCATTTATTTTTTATCCCTCTGAGAGGTTAATTATTTTGATGTACTAGCTTTCAAGTCTTGAAAATTTGCTTTTAAACTGAATAAGTTCATCTTTATTGCTTTTAGTCAAGTCTCTGAAATCTTAAGAATATTTTATCCATGGTAGTTTAAGAAATTATACACACGGACATGAGTATCTGCTTTTAAGGGCAATATGAGAAACGGAAAAATACGTCTGAAACGCTTAGAGGGTTAAAAACATTGTTGACTATTTTTCTTGTAATAAATTAAAAATTCCAGCTATTTACATATATGCTCACATGCTTATTATAAAACTATGCGAAAATAGTCAATGATTAACTAAAAAAGTTGAATATTTTTACTGCATCAGTAAATTGATATGCATACGAGAAACCTTCAAGAAGGATAAACAAAGTCATTAAAACACATGTTTCTTATTTTATTTTAGTTTCAGTGTGTCCAACTGGACCCACACAGGAAAATCCTGGATTCATACCCGATGAACATCCAGGAAAAGAAGGTAAGCTTTCTACTCCACATTCAAATTATTAGCGAGCCGATGAGTAATTTTCCTTTAGATGCTATATTAAATGTTTTGTAGAGTATAAATGCTACATTTCAATTTTAAAAAAGCACCGATTTAAAGATTCCAGAATTCTCCTACATTTAATTGTCGTCACTTATAAAGCAACGCCAACTATCTCAATTTTTCTGAAATTTCAAAGAAGAAGTAAAAACTGAATTTTTCGCAACCAATAACGAATATTTTTGAATGTTTTTACACATCTGGTTGGAACATGCGGTCTCGTATTCATATCAGATGTAGAAAAATTCATATTAAAAATATGAATACATTATAAAAATTCATTTAATACAATAGAATGAAACAATTTAATAGTAATTTTCTGTTGCTTTTTAAAATCTGAAAAAAATCGGTATTTATTGTCAGAATTCTAGATTTAGGTATTATATTAAAAATTCACCAATTAAAAAAAACTTTCAACTCTAACAAAGTCACTCGTCAACGTAGAAGATAGCTTGAGCATGTTTAAAAACGTTCAGCTGAAAGAGCTTGACAAAGAAGTAAATATATCTAATTTATTTAAAATATTAAATATTATCTTGATTTTTGCAAAATATTTAGGCCATTTCAAGAAACGCACTCTCTGAGAAGAACTGAAAACAGAATTTTAATAATTAACATAATTATATGAAATTATATAAAATAGAATTTTATAACACATTTGAATTATGTAAAATTATGTCTGCAACGCAATCTCCTCGGTGGTTTTCATAACTTTTCAATTTATCGTGTTTCCCCATTTCATACCTTAGAATTACTGCTTCTGTTACATTTTTCAAACTAAACAGGAATAACTTTGCTTAATTTTCCTCTAAAGATTCTATTTTTTAAGATGATAAATTTAACTCCAAAATTACCCAAGTTTGAAGGTTATAATTGGTTAGAGTATATTGTAATACGGATTTTAGTATCTTGTATTAGTGGCATTTTGTGAGAATTTAGTTCAGTATTATTTTTTAAATTATTATCTTACTGATACAATATTTATAAATTCAGATAATTTAATAATAAGTTGTAATTTCAGTAGACTTTAAATTCATTGGATATAAATTCAGATTATATAAATCGATATAAATTTCTTAAGCGTTTATATTATCATTTTGAATGTTTTTTTTTTCATTTTATTTTATACAAAATGTTAATTTTTTCTGACTAAGTGAATGGGAACTGTAAATTACTTAACAGCGTTTCTTCTAAAAACAATTACTTCATGGTATCTCCGAATTCGTTGAATTAAAAATTACCACTTTATGGATGATTCATTAGCACAGTTTTCCTCCAAAAGTTCAAGTTTATTCGTACTTCAGATGAAATTCTTCAAATTTGTATGTTAGAAGAAATATATAAGCCTTGCTGTTCTTCTGAATAATTTTTGCTAAACTTATAAACAAATTTATGAACGATTTTGACTTATTACAGGTATTGTTATGCCGCCTACAGCTCCTCCATTAGAAATGCCAACTCAGGAAGAAAGAATGCCACTTGTTGAGTAAGCATTATTCCTTTTCTGGCCAGAAATCTTCGAAATTATGGCTGTAATAAATAATATCTCGAAGAAATATCTTAGAAAAAAGTCTTGTCAAAAAAGTTTTTTCAAATTTATAGTATTTTAATATTTTAATGTACTATCAGACTCATCGCATAATACCTTTTATAATTTGTTACTAAATGATTAAATCCAAATTACTTATTTGAACTAATCGGCAAATAAATATTTCATCTTGCTTTAATAAAATTATTTCTTTTTATTCTCCAGTTTCATTTAGTGGTTTGGATAGTCAACACTTGATCGGAAATTTTATGTTATGAAGATATTTCATGTCATAATAGATTTAAGTAACCAGTTTTATAGTTACATGAGGGCTATTTTGGGGTAAATCTCTTATTTCTTTTTTAACCTTCGTCATACAACGACGACACCTGATTCAGCACTACACGTTCCAAACTTCCACGTTAAGCGAACATTCAAACCCTGGGAACCCAAAGACAGATTTAAAATACACTGAAACCAGATATAATCTTCTGTGGAATTGGATAATGAACCATACTAAACTGAGACATTACCACAGCAGTATCTATGAAACAATCCTTCGGTTGTATACAAATCAACTTCGTAATCCAATCGAATGCCAACGAATCTCCAATACCAAAACCGAGACCTTACCACCCAACCACAGCAGCGTCCGTGCATCTATGAAACAATCCATCGGTTGTATACAAATCAACTTCATAATCCAAGCGAATGCCAACGAATCTCCAATACCAAAACCGAGATCTTGCCATCCAACCACAGAAACGTCCGTACATCTATAAAACTATCCGTCGGTTGTGTACAAACCAACTTCATAATCCAAATGAATACCATCGAATCTCCGATACCAAAACCGAGACCATACCATTCAGCCACCGCAATATCTTTCAACGGTACATCTTTGAAGCAATCCGACGGATGCGCACATTTCAACTTCATAATCCAAATGTGTATCCACCAACATTTATATTGGCACATGATAGCTTAATTTTGCTCCAGATGATTTCATTTTTATTTTTATTATTTGTATCTTCAGTTTAGGTACTCTAACGGACGAAGACGTGCGGGAAGCATGTCGCGAATTCGCATCCGAAAATTGCTGTTATGGCACTAAATTCATCCGAGATACACAACTGCCAGAAATATTTAATGGCTGCATATATCACGTAAGTTTTATTATTTCTTCTTACATGCTTTTAATTCGATGAAAAAATTACTGTCTTCTTACAGTCCAGATTATGTTTGCAGTATCAATTAGAAACTTTTGGCGAGAAGAGAGAAACAGTACTTCGGCAAGAACCTTTCAGAGGTAATGCAATTTCTTTTATTCTTTGTAAACAAAGTACTTAAAAGTTCAGTGCGATTTTTTTTATTACCTACAACTCTGAACTGAAATAGCTTCTCGGAGCTTCACTAGATGTCGCTATGAATGCGTGCAGTAAGAGAGGATATAAAAGGAAATTGTATAACGTCATTTCCAATTCTCTCGTCAATTGTCTAACGTCATGTTTGGGAGACTTTTTAAAAAAATATCTCCCAATCCGTCAACCTTTCAACCGGAGATAGTATTTTTATTGATAAAAGTTGATATTCATGTGGTGAAAATGCAACACTATTTCGATGTAAAAAAAATATATATATATATCCATTTCAACTACGTTTTATTCTTCAATATTCAAAAACCAACCTTAGCCTTCTAGAGCAATGATAAAATATTTAATTAAGAAGTTTGAAAGTTTTTGTTATGATCACTATGAAAACCTGGCGCATTGTATCGGTACCATTTTTCACCAGATCTTAATCCATATGACTTCTATCATTGCCATAGAAAGGATTTGGCTTACAAATTGAAACCGAATAATCTTAGTTTCCTAAAAATCGTTATAACTCATTTTCAAGCATAAAAAAAAGAGTCACTTGAATCTAGATATCGAAATTTTTTGACTAGGTTGCGTTGTTTTGCTACCTCTAAAGATCATTAGGGGAAAGTAGGGTGAAACCGGGTACCTAAGACCCGAAGGCTTGTTGGAGCTAAACTATTCGACATAGAGCTTGTGAAATTTTACTAAAATATTTATTATTTATCAGAGTACAATAGATCTTTCAGAAAAAGTCATAGTTTTACCACTTTTTTTGCTAATGATTTTGTTGTAGAAAAAGTCAAACTATCCGTTTTTACCCCACTAGTGGGGTAAAAACGGGTACATATGTTAACGCTATGGGAAATGAGGGAAAACTGGATTTTCAATGAAAAAGTAGCATAAATATTTATTTTATGTGACAATTTAAGAACAAAACATTTTTTAAGATTTAACAATATTTATAATAGTTGACAATTTAAGAAAAAAGACAATTCTTTTAAAATTTAACAATAATTACAATAGTTGACAATATAAGAATAAAGACATTTTTTTCCAAGATTTATCAATGGTTACAATAGTTGACAATTTAAAGGAAAAAGACAATCAATTTAAAAATATTTGCAAAATTCGTATCTAAATTAGTGATAAAGCTGTAGTAATGACATGGGGAACCTAGTAATGTCACTAGCACATTGAAACACTGCTGGTTTGGAAATTACAATAGAACAGAAAAGCGACAAAGTGAAATGTAAGAATCTAACAAATGTTGTGCAAAACAAGAAATTGGAAACCTGCTGGGCTATACTACTATTTTAATTATCCAAATTCAAAAGCACAAGAAAAGAAATAATCCAATCCAAAGGTAAAAGAAGAAAAATGTTTTCTACGTAATTCTTTCTTCTTTAAAATTCAAGCTAAGAGACGAGTTCAGTCGAAATGACGATGCGTTAAATAAAACCAAACGATTGCAAAGACTTCGAGCAAAATATTTTTATTTTTACATGCGCGTTATGTTTTATATGAGAAAAAATGAATAAAAATCGTTTATTTGCAAGCGAGGAAATACTGGAATAAATAAATTTTAATTCTTTTTAAAATTTTAACTAAAATAATCCTTTGTGTTAATTGAAATTATCACAAAAAAGAAAATATTGGAAATCGGAATTGTTGATGGTGCAGAGTGTGGCAGCAGTTTCTTACGATGATATAACAAGGAGCCACAACTTTTGAGAAGACTGATTAATTTTATTAAAAACATTTAAAACTGATAAATGAACTCAACTCGAGTTCATAAAGAAAACCTATCATAATAATGCATACATAATCATCAGGATAATTCATCATAATAAGACATCACTCCAATTCTGCTATATATACTTATGCAATAACTAAACATTCCCGTCTTTGGAATGACGTCATAACAAATCAAGAACCGAGGTTCAAATCCTCTTCTTCACCAAAAGCAGATAAATCGAACATTATGCAAATGTGAAGAACAGAAATTGAAGTTTCGTCCAACAGGAATAAATAGGAAATGGTTTCCATTAGATGATTTGACTCAAAGGTCAAATAGGAAAGGTCCTCACAAACTACTAACTATCTCACAATCTAAGAAAATCCTCTTTGGGGCCGGGTATACATAGTTTCCCCTAGTACTCCGTTTTACCCCGAGTGCAGAGGTTATAAAAAAACGAAATAGAATCCCCAATTTTTTTACTAAATCCCTATTGTTTGATAGGATATAAATCCTTAGTAAACATATCATAAGCCGGACGAAATATAGTTTTTATAATTGTAATGATTAATAAGTAAGGATAGTTTACAAAGAAACGAACATTGGAGAGGTGACGTCATAAAACAAATAAACCTTCACAGACAAGTGAATTCAGCAACAACAACAAGGCAACTGTAGCCTTTCTTTTTTCTTCCCTAGTGGAGAATAATTCAGAATTTGTCCACTAGAAAGAAGACTTAATAACGCCAAAATCAAGGTACCCGGTTTTATCCCTCTCACCCCTACCTTGAAAACATTATCCATTAAATTCCATCTCCACCTCATTTCGATAGAAAAAAAAATGTCGCATTATCCGCAACGACTTAACGGTTATTTCAGTTCAAAGTTGCCATTAGTAATTGCAATTATTTAAAAATAATTTGCAGATAATTATTTAAAAATAAAAATTATTTTTGATGCAATAATGCCAAATGATACGAAGAATTATTTTAATGACAATTTTGAAAAGAATTGAAATTTATTTATTCCAGTTTTTCCTCGCTTGCACTTAAACGATTTTGATTTATTCATGATTTTAAGGTATCCGACTGAATTAGGAGACATTTTTTTGAAAAATAACTTATATATATATATATTAATATTATTTTTTAACTGCATGTGTTTTAAAACTATGAAAGTACTGCAAAATTAGGCTTTCAAAATAATATTTTTTTTAAAAAAACTGAGAAATTTGAAGAAAAATGACTAAAATATTTGCCTTCCGCTAACAGCCATAGACAAAATCATATTCTAAATATACTTAAATCCTTGTAGGAGTGCATTTTTATGACAGTTATCTGTGTTACGCTCTAAAATATTTCTTGTACTTCAAAATAGTTTCGAGATATAGCTGAACATAATTACTAAACTGGTAATTTTTCATAAAAAATGCTTTTCGTTTATATTTAAGCACTTAAAAATAATACTTGATTTTAAAATTGGCCTTAGTTTTTAGAGGAAAACATCAAGCAAATTACAGAAAACGATCTCAGAAAATTTCATATCAATACTTGCATAACTTTTTGAGAAATCATTGTTACGGTCGACAGTTTTCATCAAAAATATCATTTCTCAGAAAACACATTTAAAGTTTTCATGCAACATAAAATAATGCTTACAGTTCGGTAATAAAACAGCTGTCACTCCATTTGTAATTCACGTAGAGTAGAAGGTGAGGCAGTTTTAGAAAGCTGATTAAACAGGCTACAAAATTAAGTCATAAAAATTGTTTTGATAATTGCATCAAAAACGACAATTTTAAACCAGTCGGATACCTTAAGTAAAATTTTTTGATCGAATGTCTTGTCATCGTTTGGTTTTATTTAACGTTTCGCCATTTAGGTTCTGGTCGACTCTTGGTTGATTTGAATTTTCTCGTTGAATATATTTATCTTCTTTTGCTTTTGTTTCTATCATAATATCAGGGATTTTTTTGATTACTAGGGTAATTTTTGACTATGTAGTCGTACCCTTGACAGAAAATTTATCCATATTAGAACTCTGATGGCGAGTGGTCTTCGAAAAAGTTCGCCATTCGAGTTCTTTTCCATTTCTTCCATTTTAATTGTTTTTCTTTTATATTCTAATTATTTTCTTTTATGTGTTTTAACTATTTTAATTATTAGAGTACGATATTTGTTGTTGTTTGATTCAATAGTGATTTGTCGGTTAATTGTAGGACAATATTGTTGATGTAATCACTGGATGCTGCTGCGTTGGAGCGCAAAATGGTGTATTGTTATCGCTATTGTTTACCTCGTCTGCTTCTTCTGTATTTTTTCTTTTTCTTCTTCGATTATCTGTAATTGTATTTTATTGGAAGTTGCTGCATATGCGCCATTCTGTCTAATACAAAAGTTTAATTAGTTTTTAATATCTTTTGTTAAATTATATTAATTGTAACTGTGATAATATTAGGGGAACCGAATAAGCCAAGTAAACTTTTCCAATGTTTTGTTTTGAACAGTATTGTTTAGATTTTTTTCTTTTCATTTTGTTGCGATTCTATTCTATTCTGATTTTCCAAAACCTACAGTTCTTCATTGCGTTAATAACGTTCTGGTTCCCAATCCACTGCTATAATTTTTATCATTTAATTAAATCAATGTTTTAATTGTTTATTTAATTTTGAACTAATTTAATGTAATAATTAGATTTAATTTAACGGCTGGATTTATTTAATTAACAAGATTTTTATTAATAACAATTGCGTTTTATGGATACCATATTATTTAATTTTTAGTATTAGCTTCATTAATATTTTTTGCTAAAACGCTTTCAATTCAGTAGCTTCAACCTAATATCTTGCTTCCTCTAGAGTTATAGTAATGGTGGGGCTGAAGGTCCCTCCACCAGTGATAGTTCGTACCTCCTTCGGGAGCGGTCGGGCCGTGGCCAGGTGATTGGCCACCAGGACTCTGGCCTATTGCAGCGGCTGTCATTCAGGAGACCCGGATGCCAAGGCAGGGCGGGGGTGGGCCTTTCTTTAAGGTTCACCTAATACCTCAAATTTGAGTTACAAATTATCGAAAGAATTTAAGTATTCTTTGCATGTAGGGTCAAATATCCCTAACATAGGGTGAAGTATCTCTAAGGTAATGGATACTTGACCCTAGGTGATTCATGAAATTTATTTATTTTGTAATTAAATGAGGTATCAGTTTAATTTAAGTACGGTCTTGTTCTTAAAAATAAACTCTTTAATGATGCTAATATTCGAGAAATATAAGATAAATTAAAATTAGGGTCAGAATTCCTAGTTTCCTCTAATTACGAGTCGTCATTTTGTTAACATCGGCTAATATTCCTTCTGGACGGTTTCAGAATTTCTGACGTTATGAAAGCCAGAGAAGGTTGAACAAAATTAGTGTTGCGTAGCAGGATGTTCCTAATATTTTAGTAATCCAGCGTATAACGAGCTCCATATTTTTTCTTAAAATCACGTTCGTTTAATAGGCGTACAGATTATTCACAAAAATCCAGGCTCTGATTTTTTTAATGCTTCTCTTTTTTCGTGTGTAATCAACATCGATATGCTTCCACTTATTTTAGAATCCATTTTCTTCTACACAACATAACTTTATATCATATGTAAAGCGTGAAAAAATTGTCAAATGTACACACTATTAACTGGAGTAATTTCTCCCTCTCATTAGGGAATTTATATTTTCATAATTAAAGGTATGATTTTCATAACTTCACAATATTTTCTAATCATTGTATACGCTTCTCACAAGACTGCGAGTGGGTCACACTCGATACATCCATCGCCATCTACTATTAGGATTACAGGCACCAATGTGTTCCCAATGCAATTGCAGTATGTCAGTCCAACACATGCTGTCTGAATGTCCGAATTTTAACTCGCAACGTTTAAATTTTTTTAGAGTCAATTCTGTTGATTTATCTCTTTTACTTGGCAAGGCTCCACATGTGAACCTTTTTGCTTTTCTGCGGTCAATTGGCTTTTATCCGCATATTTAAACAGTGCTCCTTTTGTGTTTTCTTACTATTGTTTTTTTAAACATTAATTGCGTACTTTTATTTTGGCGGATCTCTATATAGTTTGGCGCAGCATGGTCAAATCTATGGCTCTTGCGCCACAAAACCAAACTCAAACTCAAACTCTAATCATTGTACATTCAAGCAATATACACCATTATAGGCAACGGAGTGTTCTTAGCAGTACTTGGATTTGTTGTGTGACTATTTCGAAACACCCTAATGAATTCTTTTCTCTTCCTTCCTAGGCCAGTACATAGACGGTCCCGAGAATGGGCCCCCTCCGCCCCCCTGGGAAATGCTCGTGCCCATACCGTACTTATTCCAGGATTGTCAGGCCAAAGTCGAAATCCCCCACACAGCCTACGTTAAGCAGTGCAGCAGGTGCGTGGGAAATTGTAGGGTGCGGTGCGAATCTTGCTACGGACGAGGAGGGGTGAGTCAAGTTTTTTACCTCATTCTAAACTCTGGAGAAAATAACGAACTGGCTCAAAGAGGTAATGATAAGAAATTGTAAGGCGTGTTAGGGTTTTAAAATCTTATTAAGTACTTCAAATTTCAATTCGCATAAGCCTAATTTCACGCTCATCAGATATATAGAATGGTCTTGGAGCTATTCCAGTTTAGAACTGCGGAAACGTATTCACTGTCATGCTTAAAATGTCTCTACCTAAAAAAAGTGATTGTCGTTTTGAACTGGGTTGTTGACATGTTTCTAGATCAGTGGCGTGCAAATTAGTTTCATTTCCGATCCCCTCACTTTGCGTAAAATTTTTTCGTGACCTCTCTGGAAGTTACGACCACGTTTCTTGTAGAAAAGACTTAAATTTCTTTTCATTGTCAGATAAATTTCTTTGAATTTAGAGACCCGCAAAAATTTTCTAGCGGCCCCCTGAGATGTCGCTACCTACGGTTTGCGCGCCACTGTGTGAAGTAATCAGTTTTGATTTGCAATAAATAGTTCTTTGTTTATGTGCAGTTTTCGCAAAAGAATGTGAAAATTCCTGTTAAAGTCAGTATTTAATCTTATTTCAATAGAAAAAAAGCTTTCATTTGAACTTCAATTAGAGAAACACAAACCACTAATTCAAATCGTACCACAGGCGATTCGTTCTAAAAAGAACGGTGAAATAAAGCAAATGTCGCTTTCTTTTGAAACATTAGAACGCGATAATTTTCTCAAATTCTCAGGAGGAGGTTGCAGAATATGGTACAAAAATATGAGGTAAAGTTCATAAACGTTGTCCTTTATAACATAGAATTTTTTTGCCTGGCTCTGGCAAATTATATTGTATAATTTGCCATGAATATATTTTTGTGGTGGTATGAATATATTTTTGTGGTGGAAAGGCATTGCCGAGAAAAATTTCCAATACACTTCTTTTTGTTTTGGCATATGTCACAGCTTCTCAGAACATTTTTCACATTACTTTAAGCTATAAATATTTTTCGTGTATTATTTACTAAAGAAATATCCTCGTTTAATATAGAAGTAGCAATAAATGCGTAAAATATTTTCTTGAAAAATTCCATGTACATAATTTTTCTTCCAAATGAAATTCAAAAACAATCTATTAAACAGAGTGTTTATAGAAAAATAATGCTGTATAAAACTATCGCGGGAAAATGTCCTTGAAATAATCTAAAAATTCAAAGGTCTTAAAAGAAATCATAGGTTACGTTATTGATCAAAAGAGGCAAACACAGTCATTTCTCTTTCTAAATTCAGAAATTTCAAAGAGGCTTCTTGCTAAATAAAAAAATGTTGATGTTATTATTAAACTAATAAATTTATTTCAATAAACATGCTTGCTCCTCCTACCCACGATTATTCTCAGCCTCAATGGACTAAAGGTATAAAGAATCGTAGCTCAAGCATCCTCACCTTAGGGTTGCTGTAACTTGTAATATCATACTGAACAGTGATGCATTTCTTTGTAACTAAAATTTGTTTTAATTATTATTTTTGAATAATTAAATAAATAGTTAATGAAAATTAACATTCAGATTTTTGACTAGATATTTATAAGTTTTTAATAATGGAATTTAATAAAGCACTTAATAAATTTTAACCAATTTTAATGAATATTTTAAATTCAAAATAATTTTTTTAATTTGTTTTTTTACATTCCTTATCTCTCGCTATAATAAGATTCACTGAGCTTGAACATAAAAAAATGTGCAAATTTAAAATAAATACATATGCATAAAAATTGTTTTCGCGTTTATTTACAGAAAAAATTATATTACGGTATTTAATTAAATTAATTATTTCATTTAATATTCATTATTCTTCATCTTCCTCTTTATCTGTAAGTTTTGGAGTCGCGATTTTTTTTGCCGTGATTAAAACACTTATAACACCTTGCGTGTATGAAAAACGCCTTCGTTCCAGAAGATTTTTTTCTTTACAAAGAACATATGTCGGGTTTCTTTTTCCCCCTGCGTTTGACATGAAGATTAAAAGCGTTGAAACGGAAGCTGCGTTAGATTCTTGAGGGATATATATCTGAAAGTTCAGCAAATTAGTGATTAAATTTATGCGTTAAATAAAGTTGGGAGTGCCGAAGTTTCACACGAGCGGCCCCCTATGTACTGACAAATATTGGTCAAAATTTTCTAGACATAAATTTGTTGTTTGAAAATTAATTAGTAATAAAATTCATTACTGACACCTTTATTTCGCTTATTAGAGCAGCTGCTGGAGTTGTAATGGAATGGGGCGAAGCGACGGCCAGCAATGCACCACTTGCTACGGAACAGGTCGAAGACGGTTAGTATCACTTTTGTTTTCAGAATAGAAAAACTGTATTCATCGAGAAGTAAAACTATGTTTATAATTAAATTTTTGTTTTACTGAAGACATATCAAATTTTTCAAAATAATCAAGTGATCATTTGATTTAAATTCTATGTTATTTAATACATAAAGATTCTGAAAGAGTTAATTAACGCCATTAACTCCTTGCGGCGCACTACTCTTTAAAGTTTAAATTAAGACAAAAAAATGTAGGCAGTCTATTTAGTCCTGAAGGGTGCGCTGGTAAAATTTCGTCAAGATTGTACTCGCCGTTATGATTCTGTGGGTGTAGCAGGAGCGGGAACACTGCGCCAAGCCGCACTAAGCGAGCATTGCAGTGAAGCGAGAAAATGAGTAAAGGCTTTTGGATATGAATGAAAAACACTGTATTATACTTGTGTAGCAGATTTAGCATTACCTAGGGTACACCACAAGGAGGCCTGCCACTCTACACCCCCAAAAAAATCTTGGTTATTTATGATTTTCTATGAGTAAATGAAATAAATGTTTACAGTTCTACAAAAATAATTACAAATTCATTTATTTTTTAGCTTCATGAAAGCTATAATATATAATCAAAAAATATCCACACAATTACACAAAATTAACGGTAGCGAAACTCAAAATCGGGAGCAAAAATATCGCGCAGCTCTAAGTACAAATGACTCGAGCTACTGATAAAATCCCCAGAAAATTCCAGAAACCCACAATGGGGAAAGCCGTTTCCAAGAAATCTAACCTTCCCCGCAATATTCCTTGGCTTCAGTTCATTCACACAGATGTTCATTCTCGTCATAGCGTCCTGCCGCGTAATATGAAAAGCGATAAAAATTGGGTGTTCCAGCTCATGGAGCACCCCATCTTATTCCAGGATTATACGTATGCTTTCTGTATAAAATATTTTAAATAAGATAGAAAAAATAGTTTAAAGTACAGCCAACAAAATAACATACAAATTTTTTTCTAGCAATTTCTTTTGTATCACAAAAAGAAAATTAGACAAAATTCTTCGAAATACAGGGATTTAAATAGCGCATCACATGGATTATCTTTATGGATCGGCTTGTGTGTTGTTGCCATTTAAGCTTAGAAAAGAAAGTTAAAAGTGATTGGTAAACCTATTTTTTTTTTCATTTATAGTTGAATTTAAGGGCATGAGATGCGAGTCAAGTTGGGTGTTCCATGCACTGGAACACAGAGCCAAAAAGGGTTGAAACGATTGAAGTATATAACAATTGATGAAAACTTCTTAATGATTTTAAAAAGCCCCAATTATTATAGGAAACGAATGCATCTAGTACAGAACTGAGACCGGGAAATTCTAGAGCAAGAAGTCTGACAGTGTTAGTTTCAGTGTTTAATATTAATGCTACAAATCAAATGCTGGGCTTGTAGTCTGTAGAATTACCCATTGTGAAGTTAGTCATAATTTCAATACATCCATTTAAGAAATGACAAAGAGTTTCCATGTTATTTGTGATGCTAATCGTATTGAAAATTTTAAAGATTCGTGTCCATATTTAATCACTACAATAAATACTACTTTTATCATTAATCAGCAATGTATATACGGTACAGTCAGAAAGTAGGTTTTTGTTTGGATAGAAAAAAAATTATATTTATGAAGATTTTTAACAGCATTTTTACATAAAGTAAAACAAAGAAAGTTGCTAAAGAGTTCAATAAATTTTAGTTTCAATTGAACCAACGGTTTGAATAAAGGAACAAACGCAGAAAAAATCGGCATTCGTTTTTCAGTACCAAACGTGCGTTATCGTATAGGCGAGCATTGTTAGAGGTAAAAAAAGAAACTAAAACCAAAATGTAAAAATTTTCATGTAATAGCTTGGCTCAGAAAAAAGCCAGTTAAGAAAAGAAGGAATTTTTTTAATTTCCCAAAGAAATTATTTGGATTCGTTTCCTTCTTCAAACCGCTGAGTCAGTTGTGAGATTGCAAGGATTCAAAAACCGATGGAGAAGACAAATTTTTCAGTCTTTCAAAAAAAATTCCCAAAAAGTTTCGTTCCTGAAAACGCTTCTCTCCATATTATGGCAGTACTTGCATGAATACAGGTTGCAATACCAAATGGCAGCATATCATTTTCTGTTAGTACTTTTACACAAAAAATAAGTATTCTTATTTAACAGAAACATATCAAATATCACGCATTATAAGCAAATAATTAAGCGAATACTTTTTGTCATTTAATTTTCTATAAAGATATAACTATTTGTAAGCAAAAAGAAGCAAAAGGATATTTAATATTTTATAGTATTTCTAAGCAATATATTGCTATTTGGAATTAGTTAATCAACAGTTTTTCGAATTTAAGGTGTTGGAACTGCAGTGGCACAGGTCAGGTGAAATGCGGCACGTGCGATGGAAGAGGAAATTGCAGGCATTACAGGCTGCTCATTGTGACCTGGTAACTATCGCTTTTTATGGGCAAAAAAGTAAAAAATCAATTAATAGTATGCGATTGAATAAAATATGTATTTATGCAAACTCGATCCTCGAATAAATATTCGTATAATCATTTTCCTATATTACAATTATGCAACATAAGCTGAATATTATTTCGTTCATCATATTTTTTGAAAGATATTATTTCAATTTAAAATTCATTGATATTATAAATTTCTGCATTTTATTCTTTTCATGTAGATAAAAAAAAATACAAGAAAAAGATCAATGTAAATACATATTTTATTCAATCGCATATTATTAATCGATTTTCTACTTCTTTTTCCTCCTATAGTAACTCGTAAAAAATAAATATATGAATGCTTAATATTCGCACGGACATAAGAGACATTTAGAAGGCAGTAAAAATTATATTCAAGCTAAATTAAATTATGGTCCTTTTTTAATTTTCTATTCTGAACCTCATTCTTCCATTTCAGATTGTTAGTTACCTTCGCTTGTATAAAGTCTCTGTACAGAAATCGCGCCTAACCTTAAAAAGTCGCATAACATAAGACTTCCTCTTAAAATATAATTAAAATATTATATTTTATGAGTCAGGTTTCTTAAACCTCGCGCTATAGATCCTCTTACTCTAAAAGGACCTGGTTCACCAATAGAATAATTAAACTAAATAAGAACTGCCAAGACGCAACTATCCCCAACGCCATCAATGTATCTACTGAAATTTTATTATAAAAATAATTTTAAATAGTAAGGAAATACAACGTGTTGCCATTCGTAGACCAGAAGTCACAAAAACCCATTTACAAATAAAATGTTCAAATTGACAGACGCCCCGGTGGCACAATGGCAAATGATTCGAATCCTTACATTATTAAAGAATGTTAAAAAGATAGAAATGGCTAAAGACTATCTTCTTTAATCTATTTATATTGTAAAACGCTTGCATTATCATTCATTGGAATAATCCAGTTGTAATAGTTTGATATTAAGTATTCACTTATTTATGAAATGTTCCTTAACTCGTCAGGGAGCAAAATTTAATACAGCTGCATTTTTTGCATAAAAAGGGGGTTATTCTTAAATGACCGTTCTTATTCAAGGTCATGAACATATGATCAAAAGGAAATTCTTTTGCGTTCAGAAAATCGGGTTTTATTACTGCAATAATGCCAGATGGGAGGAATTTTACCCATTTCATTCACGTTTCATTTTAGTACAGCATTGAAAAACGAAGGGGGGGGGCGAAATGAGCGCTTACGAAGGAGAAAAAGAATTTAGAGATGGTATGAAGAGATTAAAGGGAGAACAAGAATCATTTCAACAAGAAAAAATCCCGAAAAGAGGATCCGTACGTTGCGATATGTGTCGCAGAAAGGATGACAGAAAAACATAGTGTCCTGTTCAGAGCGCAATAAACTAATCTGTAAAAGGCATGTTATCATATTTTATGAACATTGTTCAAACGATAAGCAGATGGAATGATTAAAATGCGACTAAGTTATATTTTCATAAACAAAAATTTAGTATATATATTATGTGATAATTATATTAGAATTATATCTATTATTTTTGTAGTAATATTAGGCATCGTTTACTCAAAAAATTTCAATACAAAGAATAACAAATATGTGTTTCTAAATATTGATACACCTATTATGTGCACTTTAAAATGTCATTTTAAAAAATTTATTTATTTTATGGCAAAATTCGTCAGTCGAATCTTTCATGTATGCATCTTTCAGTAAAAATACATGTTCAACTAAAAGTCGATTTTCAGCAATAAATATCAAAAAGTATCGAGTTAAATTGTTTTTAAATCTTCAGATTGGTTCATAATTACTAATATAAAAGCCCAGATCTATCTCTCGGTAATGCTCTGATGTCGTCAACAATAAAACTCGCGCCATAGCACTGCGAGACGTTAAACAGCATTATTTCATTGTTAGAGAACCTAAATTTCAGTAATTTTAAATTTAAAATAGTAATTATCTTTATAATTTCAAATTTAATAGCTCTAAAATAGTGAAATAAAATTTTCTATCGATTGATATAAAATTTATCTCGCTATGATCAATAGTTCCCGAGAAATTTTAAATTATATTAATCGTATATTTCAAATTAATTTCCGTTTTTTTATAGAAAGTAGTAAATTACGTCAGTGGTATATCATGCGCATGATATAGTTTAGACGCCACAATGCATCTCATTATTTATTGCAATAGCGATGATATAATTTGATAATATTTTTTGGCAACTTTTGACAAGCAGAGAAGTGCTTTGTTTTGATTAGGATTTAGAAAAAGAATTCCTTTGAAAATTTAATTTTGACTTACGTTTGACAAGCTGAGACTTTATGGTTATTGAATTATAATAAAATTGTTAAACAACGAAAAATACTTCACACGGAATGTTGTTTACCAAGACGTTTTTTGAATAAAGAAATTTGTGAATAATATGAAAATAAAAAAAATATTTCCTGTCATAAAACATATGTTTCTTTTATTTGCTTTCAATCAATGTTAAACATTTCTCTCGCATACATATCTATTTAAACACGTCAAATTTGACGGGAAATCTTCCGAATGAACAGGCAATTTGCACCCATCATATCATGACGGGTGATTTTCTAGTTTAATACAAAAGCTTTATTTTAGCCTAATCATATACCGCAAGCTTATTAGGCAACGAACAAAAAAATTTGTCCCGCGCGTGTACTAACGTAGCAGAAAAGAGCGCGTGTGCTGACGGGTTAATGCTGAAAAATCACTAACACTACAAATAAATATGCAGACGGTCACCGCTTGTATATTTAATTTTACTTACTCTAAAAATTATAATAAACATCATATTAAAAATGAGCCCTCTAAGCGTTTGAGCCGTATTTTCCCGAATTTCACCTTCATCTCAAAAGCTGATAATTCATGCTTAAGTGTGCGATTTCTTAAACCACCATTGGTAAAATATTCTTAGGATTTCAGAGACTTGATTAAACTCAATGAAGATCCAATTATTCACTTTAAAAGCCAATTTGCAGATATTACAGCTATTAGATCAAAATATCATTGGTGCTTAGAGGATTAATAGTAGCATATCGAAGATTGATAAGTTTGAAACTAGAGAGATCATTTTCATCAAGCATCAATGGCCAAAAGGCACCGAAAGAAATAGAGAGCAGAAAGGTTGGAACTTCCAATTCACAAAGCTGAAAGAAAGAAAGTAAAATATTTGTCGGTTTAAACAACAAATGCGCCAAAATTATCTAATAATCTGCTACGGCTTTCTCACGAATAATAACATTTTGGCATTAGATCTGAATTTATTGAGTTTGAATATAATAAGAAGTTAGGAGAATTTAATTAGTGAATTCTAATAAATGACTTCCTTTCCACAGGCAGAATCACGTGGAAAGCTATATCACACATACATTCAAATTGCCGAAACATTTAATTTTAGAAGCTTCAGGCAGAGAAATTTTCAAGGAAGAAAGTCCTGTAGTAAGTCTGCTTTGTCTTAAATGCTTAACCATTCACCATTTTTTCCTTATTTTTGCATTGTTAAAAATTTAATTTTGAATTTTTACTACAGGAAATCCTTTTTCTAATTTGGGAATATTTTTCTAAACTTCAAATGGCTTTCTTATGATTGAGTCATCTTCTCTATCAATAAAATACATAGAAAAGGAATCTAAAAAAAATGCTAATGTGCTTCTCCAATTTTCTATTTGTATAAAACATGCCCAAGTGTGGTGAACCTATCATATTAGTCATTTACGCTATTTTCTATGGTTCATATTCAAGTTTCCAGTGACCAAAATACACCCCGATATACATGGTCAATTTTCTTAATCATTTTTACTTTTTCGTATACAAAGAGAAAGTATTGTAATCGCCAAAAAAAATTCGAACTCAAGATTTCGATGAATCTCGACGTTTTAGACCTCCCTGAGTCCGAAAGACACAATTTTGGAATTATGTCTGTGTGTCTGTTAACACGATGACTAACAAACGGTTAGAACTAGAGGGGCGAAATTTGGTATGTGGGCTTCACACAAAATTAGTAGATTTCTATCAAATTTTGGACGAAATCCGTCCGTGGAAAGTCTGGCTGGCTGGCTGTCCGTGTCCATATGGACACGATAACTCAAAAACGTAAATAGCTAGATAGATAAAAGTTGGTACACAGTTTTATCATCAGGAATGCACGTCCGTATCAAATTTTGACCAAATACGTCGAAGTGTTGACTGTATATCGGTCTGTATAATCGCATGCTTGTGCTCACGATAATTTCTAAACGCAATGAATTAGATAAATGAAATTTGGTATGTGATCTTCTAACCTTAGTTGTAGATCTGTGTCCAATTTTCGTTTCAGTCGGTTGAAAAAAATGCGCTCATATTCATATTCGGTTTCTTCAACATTCTACGACGCAAAAAAGGGCGAGAATGGTTCGCGCGTTTTCCCCCACCTGTGTTTGGGAATGTTATGTGTTACTGCCGTTTGGAGTATTTTTTCCCAACCCGTGTTAGGACGTATACGAGGAAGTTTATTGGAGATCACTCCCGCTGGTTCATTTACAAAAATTAACATTGCTGTGTAATGTTTAAGAAACAATAGACATTTATTATTAGATTTATTAACATTAGTGTGACACACATGCCAGACATGTTCTCAGTCATGTGTCAAACATAACTGTGCACGTTTAACATCTAACTGCACATTGTCTTACAATGTGCGGTGACTTAATTTTTTACATCTGAAGCACGTGCCATTAATTTCAAAACTGGAACAAATCATCTGGCATCTGTCACGTGAATTATGAAATGACTTTATTATGAAGCTATTATTTAAGAAATATTATTTAATCGCTCATAAACAGTACTGGTGAACGCTGACATCTTGCTATTCTAATTCCGCAGCCTACCAAAGATCATGCTTCTTGCTTGTTATTTCTCAGTCTTTAGAAATGAATCAAGTGATTTCTTATATTAACACTTATTTCAGAGGTTTAACTTGAAAATTATAATCAGCTAATCAATACAGTTACACTTCAGAAACAATTTATCAAACTGTCTGCCGAGGCAAAAGCTTATAATTAGTTCAATCTATCTTTCAAACAAGATATGTGACAAATTTTTCTATATACAATGGTGTAACTAATGTTTTTTTGTTTGTTTTTTTTATAAAAATATCAAAATAGGATCCTCAATCAATCAGTTCCGTATACTAGACTTTTATTTATTTCTAGACTTAAAATAGTTTGAAACATATAAGATATAACTTCATGCAAAACACTATTAAATTAATCACACTGAATATTAAAATTATTGCATTTAAAGCTTTTAGTTTTGTTTATTTCATTATTAATTTATAACCACTATGAAAATAAAGTAAAGAATGCTCGAAGTAGCTTTTCCAAGTATATAAAGTGTCTTATTTTATTTTAATAAAATATTTTTCTTTAATGACAGGTCTTTCCAATAAATCATGCCCGAGATGATAGCGTTAATGAAGCTTCTAAAGTCATGATTCAAAAGCATTCGACTGCTTTTCCTAATGAATTAATCAGGAAGCAGGTAAAGAAAATTAATAATATATATATATATCTCTACTAATAATAAAGGAGAATGTGTGTGTGTTGGCGCTCTACAGGGCAGACCGCTGGACCTAGAGAGCTACAAAATTGGGCACAAACAAACTTTGGAGGGTGGGAATGTGCACCTTGGGGCCCTTTTTTTAATTTTAATTTTAATTAATTAAAAATTAAGCGAAATTTTGACGTTACCTTAATAAATTCCGAAAATATTACACCACAAAAATTATTTTTAAGCCATCTGGATGTGTAAAAAATTACCTTTTCAATAATAACTATCAAGTTCCCGAACAATTTTATTCCTAATTTTAATAAATTTAAAAAAATATTTTTAGGCATAATTAACAACAATACTTTTTCATTGTTATAATGAAATTCTACCGTTTTCAATGATTAAACAAATATTTAATTGCGTGTTTCTCGTCCTTTGTTACAAGCGAAGGAGTTTCTTTACCTACTTTCTTTTTTGACGTAGACTTGCGTCTCTCCATAGTGGTCGAATGGTGTGTCGGGAAAGGAAAAAATTATGACGCTTTTCGTGGTATTTTTAAACGCTTATAGCTCCGCAACCAAACAACATAGAGAATTGGTTTTAGTTTCATTTAACAGAGAAAGGTAGACATTGAAGATTGCAAAAAATAATTTAGAATTTGGAATTACGGTTTAGTCACAGTCGAGCTCCAAAGTTGGTGAAAATCACTAAAAATTTTGATGACGTTACAGCGACCGATGCGCGCGCGCAGACTATCCAAGTACATTTGGCAATTCATCCATCGATCTTACGTTCATGCGAAATATTACTCAAGAATTGTTGCATTACGTCGAATTTCGTGGTAAAGTTAAACACTTATAGCTCCGCAACCAAATAAGATAGAGGTTGGTTTTAGTTTCCTTTAACAGAGAAAAGTAGACATTGAAGATTTCAAAAATAATTTTAGAACTTGTAAATATGGTTCAGCCACAGTCAAGTGACAAAGTTGGTGAAAATCACGAAGAATTTTGATGACGTCACAGTGACCGATACGCGCGCACGCATCTGTTGTGAGCGGTATATTAACTGGATCTTAACAGATTAATAATTAATTCATTTCAGATTAATTAATTCATTCAGATTGTTCCATTAAATTATATTATTATATACTAAATTATATTATTTATTTCCATTAAATTCATATTTTCCAATCTTATCAAACTACAGAAGTGAAATTTTAAATAAATGTACATCCCGTAATAATTGTTTAACAACCAGGAAAGCCATTATTCCGAACGAACAAGCTGTTCGCCAAGGGCGACTATTTGGTAAATAAATTTTAAATATATTAAAATTAGAAGAGTAATTGATATAAAATTTTTTAAACAACTACTACCTTAAAGTACTTAAAAACACTTTAATACAGTGAACATGGGGACAATTTTAAAACTCAATCATTCTTTGAAAGTGCTTAATCTGTTTAGTAATTGTTGGAAAACAGAAACAACAGAGTACGCATAAAGACGAGAGAGTCCATTTTTCTTCTATAATAAGATGCATTTATTTGAGTTGGTCTTATCATCTCGATAAACATTAAAAGAAACATAACTAAAGTATTATATACAAAAACATTATGTTCTAGTAGCAACATGATGAGCATAAGTGATTACAGGGTCGAATCGACTGCATATCCAATCCACACCTCTATCCACCCCTTCACCTATATACACAGAGAATCCGCAGGCCTTTTATATACGCCACCATCATACAGAAAATGACGTCATGGAAATGTCCACCTTGCGGCACAGGAATACTCAGAGATTTCATTTCCCTTACGGCACGACCGATTATCTCCAACAATAATTATCCAGTTTTTACACGTTCCCTGAATTTCGACTTCACTACCAAACTGTTGAAAACTTAATTCTACCTGTTACCTTAACATTATTTCTACCAGGATTTTGTGTATATCTATTTTGACCTAACGGCCTTATTCACCATCCATGGTTAAACCATGGTCAGCGGTTAAATGATGGTTCTGCTATAATAATGCGAAAGGTGACCGAAATGCATTGCCAAATGTATACTTTATTGGGTTGTTATATTGGTATGGTATCTCAATTTCTCTGTTGTTGGCGATTTTTAAAATTACCCTCAGCCTTCGAGCCAAACGAGTTTCTCGCCAACTCGCCAGCTAGGGGATACATCCAGCCGATCATTTCGGTCAGCATTCGCTTGTTCGTGTAAATTCCCTTTTAACCGCTGATCAGGATTTAACCATGGATGGTGAATAAGGCCGTAAGTGTGTCGTTTGACACCTATGCGTTTGAATGCAAATAACTGTAGAAACAAAGGGACTGGTTAAATGTAAATAAATTGAGCAATCGATATGCTGCTTTGCAATTCATAATCGTTATTTATTTCGATTACTTCGGTCACTTACAAAATATTCAACAAACTCATCTTTACTTTCAGATAGCGAGGCTCTATCAATCTCGGAGGATTTTTCTCTTAGGTTATTTATTTCTCGCAACACCGCAATTAAAGAAATTCTCTACACTCTCGATATGAGTTATAAATTTGAATAAATAAATTAGAAAATAAAAATAATAACCAGTATTATAAATACTTTTACTATTTGCATACCTGTCATTCAAATTTCATCAACTTGTTTGCCAAATTTTTCAGGAATATATATTTGAAATTATAGCAGAAGTTTGATATAAATTGAATAGGGAAATTACTTTTAGAAGAGCTTTAAATCTTGAATTTCATATATGCTTAAACAAAAAGTGTCAAAGTATTAGCGCAAAAGTTCCAAACTTTCCGATATTTTTTGAGAGGATAGATTTTAAGAGAATATCATTGTGATTTTTTTTTATGATTTTAATGTGACGGTGTGCTTTTGGAACCTCAGTGTGTTTTGGTGCTTTTGTAATTGCGTGTTTTCGTTTTAAAACATTTATTTGTTTACATTTTTATAATTAATGTGGTTTTGAGCTTTGATTTGTTGTATTCTCTGCAGTTACTTTTTTTTTCTTTGTGTTTTAATTCACATTGTGGTTTGTGTTCTTTGTATGTTTTTGATCATGCACTCTGTGCATGGAGTCATCTCTGTAGTGTGCTTTCTTTGAATAAATAAATAAATTAGACTATTCTATTTACCCTCAAATTTCGTATGAGTAATTTCCGACCAACCTTTGTTTCATCTCAAAAAAAGGATTTGAATGAATCATAATTTCAGTATAATTATATTGTTTTAGATAACTAAATTGACAATTTCAGTTGTTCTCTTTTGAAATAATATTGATTTTATTCCCCTGTAGAGGCATAATCTGCGAGCTGTTCCTTTGGTGAGAGCAACATATTCCTGGAAGAACAAGCAGGGGGAGTTCTACGTATACGGTTTTCAAAAGAAGGTCCACTTTGAAGACTATCCGCAGAAGTGCTGTTGCTGTACTTGTTGCTGATTTGACTTATTTTTACTCTACTTAGTGAAAATTCGGGTTGACAGTGCGGAAAATATGCACTTAGCGTATCATTGTATGAAGTTTAACAGTACTAATTATGATATATTTATTGTATATAGAATTGGCTGATATGTTTAAGCAGAATTTTGTTTTCAGAACCGTTAATCGTTGTGTCAGAAATTTGTTTTTTAAATATAGGTAAAGCAAAAGATTTTAAATATCATGCTTTATCTAAAACCATTAGGCGGGTCAAAACATGCTTTACATAAATATATCTCATGTTCTAAATTGGAGATGTTATTGATACATATATGCTCGTACCCCGTCACTAGGTCTTTAAAAGAAAAATATCTCTGTTCTTTATAAATAATTACGAAGAATGAAAATTTGTCTGATAAATAAAAAATTAAATTAAATTTTAAGCATTCATTTCACTCGAAATGTTTGTGTAATTTCTTTTCCGTGACGAAATTCGAAAAAAAAAGTTTGTTTGTATATTTTGAATTATATTAAAAGAAAAAGAACATAATTTTCTGCATTGAATTTATTTCTCAATTGGTTATTTTTAATTCAAATTTTTTTCAGATGAATGGTGCATTGTTTTATAGTAAATTAATTTTATTTTTAAAAAATCAAAATATCCTGTAAAGATTTTGACTTGATTACCAATAAGTCTGAGGAACGTGGTAGCCATTTATCATTTTCTTTGGTTATCTAGAAGTTGGAACTCCTGTATTTGTTGCCAATATGGCAATTCAAGCAATCATTTCGAGAACATAAAATGACAGTTAGTCATCGGCTCGATTGATGACGTAATAGGCACTGGTTTCCTTTGTTGAGTTGTACACCTACTACGTAAATTTTAAACGACAAAAATATTCAAAATAATTAAGAAATAAATATTGAAAGAATATTATTTAAATAAGATGACTTCAAAATTAAAAATAAATTATTTTAAAGAAATTTGTATCGAGAATTTCATTGATACATTTTTATTCGATTAGTATATTGTAGAATTTTTCCTACGCTCATAGAATAACTGCTTTTATTCTTTTCATATGTTAATAAATACCTTTTTCTCAAACTTCCTGAAATCGTTTGGATTTATTTCTCCATTTCACTTTCAGTCTTCGTCTTATTAGCAGAAATTTCCTTATTCTTTGGTAAATGGATAAAAGGTAAGTCAACATTATATTTTAACGAAGGAAGTTCGAAGAGAATGCTTCTAGAAGCCTCGCTACAAATAAAAGATATTTTTCTTCGGTTTTTGTTTTCGATTTGGTACTGTTCGCTGATAAATGGGTTCCAATTTATTGATTTCAACCAATATATGATAAAAAAAAAAATTGCTCAGCACATTTATAAGATGACCTTCGAAATGAAAATTTCTGCTTTATGAATGAAAAAAATTAAATATTAATTTAGAGTTGAATCTTAACTATTAAAATCTGAAGGTAAACAGAAGTATGTATCTACGCATCTATCTACGTCAGGCTATCTTCTCACGAACCACTGAATCCTGAAACAAGCAGAAAGTATCAAAAGACAGGAAATAATCCAAGGAATCCATTTCAACCACTTAAATTCTGAAATTACAATTAGTTAAAAAGATATTAATTAAAAACGTGTAAATGAATGAAATTTGTGCTGCCATCTATCGACAACTTCTATAACTATGTGACAATGTGTATATGAATGGAATATTGTGCCGCCATCTATAGGCAGCTCCTATAACTATCTGTCACATCGGTTGTTCTTACATCTGGTTTGAACAAAAAGTTTTATTTTTTCTTATTTAAGGAGCTTCGGCGTTTTGGAGTTTTTATTTATAAAAATCTGCAAAAAAAATCGTTTTCCTGCAATTTTTTCTTCCTTTTTTTTATCGTACAGTGTTTCACAACATTTACGTTTGTTGGGGAAAATAATTATTCATTTTAATCCGTTTTTTTTTTTTTTTTTCATTCTTATTCAAATACGGGCAAGACGAAAATAAATGTTTCTGGTGGTTAATTTATCAATTTGGTGTACTATTAAATCGTTTATCGTTTCTGTTTTTTATTTCGTTTTATTTTTTCTTTTGCAAAACAAATATCATGTTAACCTGTTTTAATTTATAAACATAAGAATTCTCGCGTTTTCATTCAAACCAAACTGCTTTAAGGTAGTAAAAAGGGTAGAAATGAAAGTTTTAATCCAACAAGAGAGGATTCAAAACAGATTTACATTTTTTGGGGAAGCTTAGTGACAATATTTGTAGGGTAAAAAACAGAGGCGGGCATATGAAAAAATGTGGATTCCGAGAAACGCTGCGTTATTAACTATAAGGTAATTAAAAAGTTGGATTTAAACAATATAGGATTCAAAGGATGTTTACGTTTTGGGGGAAGTTAGTGACAATATTTGTAGAAAAAATAAACCGGGCATATGAAAATAAGTAATAAAAAGACTGGATTTGAAAGAATATTTTCTTTTGTTGGGGGAAAGTAAGCGACAATATTTCTAATAAAAACAGAGCCGCGCGTATGAAAAAATATGGATCCCGAGGCCTCACGTGATCTCATTTCTCTCCGCCCGAGAATATCCCATTTTTCAAGATTGCCCGTGCAACGCCGGGCCATGCATCTAGCTAGTATCAGTTATATTTTGAATACCTAAACACCAGAGTATAAAACAGTTGCTTTATACTAATCATTTAAAAAAGGAAGTTGTACTTAAGGTGCGTTTACACAGAATGTTGTGAACATTTGTTTGCAAGTTTTGTGTTGAAAAAGTATGTTGACAACTTTTGTTGTTAACACACATGCACGAACTCTCTTCTTACTTCATTCGTCGAGATGTCGAGCTTGAAGGCTGTTTTTCTTGTAGCAATAATTTGTGTAATTTTTGTTGGAACAACGGATTCCCCGGAAATACTGGCTGAGACCATCGCCAAAAGCTAGAGCTCGGTACATTGGGAGTGAGCTGTTGAAAGACTTAAATATAGATAACTTTGTCCTATTTCAGGTGAATTAAGATCTGACGGAACTTTTAAAATTTTTTTCAGAATGGCATGGAAGCAGTAAAATATCAATTACTTTCTCAAGGTACATTTATCTATTTCCTTGCAAGTTAAATTATTCAATTAAACCTAAATCATCAAAAGAATTTGAATTTATTTAGATTCTTTATTGAATTTCTGAATACATAAAGTTGTAACTATACGCATTTGTTCATGGCTCAGGTAATATTAAGAAAAGGGCAATGTTAAAAAATCACACTTTCAGAACTTACTAAAAATTTCCTCTTCTGTATAGTATATACTTCAAAAGATTATTGATTGCGAAAATTCATACACAATGATTTCAAAATTAAACCAGTTGTGGACTATATAAAAATAATTTTGGACAGGTTTTCCCAACATATACCTCAGATTCCCAACGAATATTGTAATCACCATCCTACGACTCAGCAGTCCCAAGCTCAAGGATAAAACCCAGGACTATGTTAAGTGAAATCTGGGAATTTTCCGTCAGTCAAAAGACGTGGCGAAATTTCCATACTCGATGCTAATTTGAACCTTTAACTTCTCTAAATTAGCCCTGTTCAAGCAAATTATCAAAAGCTACTAAAAGCCACTTAGCCACTTGCATTTGCATTTCATCAAATCAGTATTTGCAGACATTGCCTTATATATATATATATATATATATATATATATATATATATATAAGGCAATATTTGTATGTATGTGTCTTATAGACTAAAAAACTGCTGGGTCAATCTACGCGCGGTTTTTTGCAAAATGAGCGGCGTTGCCCGGGGAATTTTTAAAGCTATTGAAATTTTTGTTCTGACCATTAGAAAGAAAGTTAGGGGCATAATAATATTTTAATGTGTGGCTATCGGTGGCGATGGTTGAGAAAGCGATTGCCGTAACTTCTTCTTAACGCGGGCACAGGGTTGCTTGTTGTAAACAGGGTTGTTTTTCAGCGGCTTCGCGTCGACCTTGGAACCAGAGGCAGGGTTGCCATATTGGCCTTTTTTGGCTTTATTTTTGCTTATGACTTTTAGAAAGATTTTTAATAAATTAATTTTACGATTTTTTAAAAAAATTAACTATTGATATGACACTTTTCAAATTGCTTACAATGAGCTGTCAAACGAAGTAGTTTCAGGATAAGAACGGTTTCTGTCACCTTTCTTCAGAATGTATTAGTCAGAATGCCTCTAGCGGTTATGTCTCTGCACAGTGTATAAGAACCACTTTAATTGTTTTTATTTGTTTCTTTATCGAATTCTTATACGAAAATTTCCACGTAAAATATTCTTTTACTTTTCTTTTTTAGGAAAGGAGAGAGATAGAGGAATGGATAGAGGACATCACATTACAGATCCTTTTATAAAAAGAAAGGAAGAAAAAGAATTTATATCAGTAATTTCGGTATTGTTTGAAATATCCTTCTCCAGCAATTTAACAAACGTTTAAATGTCAAATCTAAGGGATAGCAAAAAAGCTTTCAGAAACAATATTTAGAAAGACTCAGAATATTGGATCAGGGTGTCAACTATTTAAATAACATCGAAATTAAGAGCAGTGCATTTTTGATATTTTTATCACGTTTTGGAAACTCATCCATCTATTATGAGTCTGAAATCAGTTTTTTTTTATATTAAGGGATTTTTTTACTGTTAGTCATTTACTATGAGTATGAAAGAACTTTTAATTTATTGTAATCACATTGAAAAATACTATAGAACATTGTTGTTAACAGGAATTGATATATTTCGCTCGGTCATTTCATTCTGCACCTGCAAGAAGATAATTTCTTTTTCCTTTCTTTTGCAAAGCTTTATATGTAGATTTTTTTAATTTCATTAAAATTTCAGTTTAATAAAAAAAAGTATTATAGATATGTTATTCTGATGAGATTCCTTTTCATCAAGGATAGTCATTTTCCTATAACAAATCAGGGGGAAATGAGTGCATTTATCAAATTTTCAAATTTGGCCTTTTTTTAAAGACGGTTTGGCTTTATTTTGCTATTTTGAGCTGCCAACCCTGAACAGAGGCGAGATTTTAGGCCTATATGTGCCTATTTATATTGCATCATTGTTAGGCCTATTTATATTGCATCATGTGAGAGGAGTTTTTCGAAACTCAAATTAATTAAGAATTATCTCAGATCCACTATGAACCGAGCACGACTCTCGAGCTTATCCATTTTGTCATTTGGAAATAGTGTAGCTGAAGGTATCGATTCTGAAGACGCAATTTCAAAATTTGCAGAACAAAAATTTAGAAAGATGAGATTCTAAGTATCATATTAAAGTACAGTTTGTTGGATTAGAGCCTAGAGAACGAAACTTGTAAACAACTGAGTTTTCATTCAATTGCATTATAATAATAATAAAGTTATGTACTAGGTACGATCACTATGAAAAAGATTTCTTACAATGTACATTAAACTGGCTTATTAACAAAAAGGCATTTTAATTTTTTTATTCATAAAAAATTGTTTACAAAATAATTAACATTATGCCCTGTTTACTTAACCATTGAATAAAAAACTGCTTTCTCAAGTAATTTCATTTTATATTTTGGTGGTCATGGGAGTGACAAGTTTAAACTCCGCACCGGGTGCCACCAGACCTTATATTACGCCACTGACCAGCACTTTTATTTTAATATGTACCATTTGGTATCTATATGCATGAAAATTACATTTCTTATTATTCATTTTCTTCCAGTTAACTGTTTTCATATTCCTTGTTTTTAATTAATTAAAATTAGCATATATTGAAATACAATGCTAGACTTCGACTCTCTCGTGGGTATCAAGGAATGAGTAACTGTGGTGCTGCCATCTTTGAATAGACTTCAACACTAAAACATTTATCTTAAAATTGTCTTCTCATCCTAGGAACGTATATAAGTGTGAGCACAAGTATTATAAAATAAATATAAAGATGTATTTTTTCCAATCGAAATGGAAATGAAAAAGAAATTCAAATAAAGACAAAATAGTACTTTATAATAGTTTTAACATTTTTACAAATAGCCAATTGCAAAATAAAAATAATAATAATTGAGCAACCCTTTAAAAATAGGAAAATTAATTCGATTTGGCTCAAAAATATCTCAACACAACTTATATTTATTACTCAAATTATTTGAATTTGATAAGAGCATTTCATGTTGTTCATCATAAGTTATGATTTTACTATTTTAATTAAAACAATCACAAATTAAATAGGGAGTCTGGAAACAAAATTTAAAGTTACAGTTTTGTAATGAATTACTTTTCAAATGGCATTTTGTTGTTTTAAAAATAATTATATACCAGTTAAAAGGAATTAAACTGACCTTTCCTTCAGAAACCAGTGCAATTTATTCCATTTATCATCTGACCACGGTGCAAAATTTCGAGCTCCTTCCCAAAATAGTCTTCGCAAAGCTTCTAAGAAGGACGTAAATTGAACTAAATTAAAATAAGCAACCCAACTAAAACACATTAGACTCTCGACTATCTGGCTCGCAAATATCCAGACTCTGTATTATGCATGTTAAAAATATTAATTGTATGTTAAAAAAATATGTATGTTCGAAAGTAATAATTCTCCCTAATTAATAAAAAGTAATAAATCTCCCTAATTAATAAAAAATAATAATTCTCCGTAATTAATAAAAAAGTAATAAATCTCCCTAATTAATCAAAAGTAATAATTCTCCCTAATTAATAAAAAGAAATAATTCTCCCTAATAAATAAAAAGTAATAAATCTCTCTAATTAATAAAAAATAAGAATTTTCCCTAATTAATAAATCTCCTAATAAATAAAAAGTAATAATTCTCCCCAAGAATTATTTTTGTTAGCATTAAGCCCATGTTTTACGTTCATGTTTCGTTTATTTTATAAATGTGCTAAATGTATGAATTCATGCTGTATAGTGCACGTGATTCTATATTGCTTGCAATTAATTTAGACATACAATTTATCTTAAAATGTGTACAATATTTTTCTTTTAGAATTTTCTTTTTCTGTAATAAATTTTTAAAACGCACGATACAGCACATGACAAACATTTATAAAGTACTGGCCAGGACTAAGAGATCATAAATAAGAGAGGGTTTTGATATATAAAGGGCGTTTTTAATTGTATGTTGTGGGTAGGAAGCGAACATTTATAGAACTCTAACCTATCCGGTTTACCCTTCCACCTCATTAGAGTACACTGCAGTTGCAGTTTTATTGATGCCTTAAAAATAATTGCTTACATTGCTGAAGCAATTATTTTTAATAATAATTATTTTTAATAATAATTGTTTTTAATAATAATTATTTTTAATAATAATTATTTTTAATAATAATTATTTTAATTTAAATTAAAAATAATAATTATTAAATTATTATTTTTTAATAATAATTATTTTAATTAAAAATAATAATTATTAAATTATTATTTTTTAATAATAATTATTTTTAATAATAATAATTTTTTAATAATAATTATTTTTAATAATAGAAGAATGTTGAAAAGTATATACAAATGTCCACCTATTATCCACTTCCTGCCTTAACATGAGACATATTAAAATGCTCTTCTCAATTAAAATTAAAACAATAATATGCTATTAATTTAAATTCGGATAACCAGTCCCAAAATAGTTTGTATTCAATCGTCGTTTATTTTAAGAAACGTAGATTATTTTTTTATTCCATTGTTCCGTGAAATAAACAATCACGTAAGCATGGGATTTCTAAAATCTTTTACAGATTGCGAAGGAACGAGGTAACACAGATGGTCATTGTTAATGGACAGATGGTGAAACCAAGTTGGAAACAATGGCTACCTTTAAAGGCTTTCAAATTAAATGTTCATTCTAATCTGTACTCTATAAGTTAGAACTCCACATACGCATATTAAAAAATGAATACTCGAACTCAGAAAATGATTCCTAAGAGCTTAATAGCTTCCTTTCTTCTTTCTAGGAGACATTCTGCTCTGTGTGACGTATTTTAAAATTTCATTTCTTTGCATAATTTGACTTCTAAAGGATTTTCAGTGTTGGTGAATGACCAAAGAATTGCAATTTCATTTCCATATAACTTGTATTTCTTTAAGAACATGAACGTTTCACAAAATATGTTTTATCTAGTTTTTTAAAAACTTTCTTGAATCGGGAAATTTTCTTTTGAAAAATTAAGGTTGCACGAAGCTAACCAGAAAGTATCATGACTTCGGAAATTACATGTAGAGTGTCCAAATAAATAAGTATAATTAGGAATATTCACAACCATAGAATTTGTTTGTAGTCTTAACATTCATTGAAGACCAAAGACTTAAAGATAGAAATATTTATTGGAGAAAACAAGACATTTGCAGACGATACGTATGCTCTACCAGAGAGTATTATTCCATTAGGAGTATTATTCCATTAGGATTTTGTGTTAAACGAAATTGATCAAATTCTCTGAATTTCAATCCGAGTAGCTGAAGAGCTCAATCACATGCTGGTTAGGAGAAGGAATCCAAAAGTTTAATTTGATAAATTAGAACCAGTAAAGTCATTAATTTTAAAAGTTTTCAAAAAGAAAAAGTGAAAAAGGAGGAAGAATTACAGAAACATACATAAAGTATTTTGCTATAACTTTGGCCACTTTTCCTTCAGACTAATTAATCTATTATTAAGTTGAAACTAATGAGACCTTATTCTATGTATAGTAAAAGTTAGGAAGCCGGATTCTTCAGAAGCTATCTTCTTTAAAGCTTGATTATTAAATAACTTTTTTGTTTTCTGTAATGTTTATTCAGATAACATCTTCTGTTTGGGAAATGTCCTGTAGTTAAGATACCACGTAACATTAGAGATGTTTATGAATGTTATGTAATCTTTGTTTCGAATTAGCAAGTTTATGAATGATTTAATTTTAGTTTATTAGTTCAAAAATACGATCACAACAGCGAAGTGGTTAATATGAATTACTAATAACTGTAAATCGGAACAATCCAGTGCTTATAATTCAAACTTGGGATATTTTTTTTAGCAGAGAGAGAGAGAACCGGTATTTTATTGGCTAACCCGGCATGTCTGGTCACTTTATACGAATAGAGGAAGAGGGAAAGCAGTACTCACTTACTTTACAATTATTATACTTTTATTTAAAATTAACTGTATTAGCTGACTTTTAATAAAATTAAATTTAACTCCTCTTTTAAATTTAACATGAGCTATTTACCTAAAAGTTTAAGATTTATTTCAAATTCGGAACAAACAGTAGCAGGTTCCATTATAATTATATTATCCATTTCCTATTTTCGTTTAGTTGATCATATTTTATCTTTTGACTAAATTAGTTAAGACTGTGGCAACTAATTTTCTGTCTACTTTAGTTTGAAAAAGGAATTCCAAACACGAAATGCTATGCTTTGCTATGCCTTTGAAAAATATACTGTTTCCTTGTAAATACAGTAGAACCCCGCTAATCCGAACTATTTGGGGCCGCTGCCTGTTCGGATTACAAAGAATTCGGATTACCCGAAATTCCGCTAAAAATAGAAGAGAAAAAGTGTTGTGCTAAAAGAAAAATGTGAGTTATAAGTACTCAGTACTACTATCTCTTGAATTCCTTTTATTCAAAAGAATAGAAAGAGAATATGTCTTCCCTTTTCATTAGAATAATGGATGTGCTCCTGTATGAAGTAACATTATCTTAAGACGAATTGCCTTAGTTTGAAAACTTGCTGAAAAAGTATTTTTTTGTTTTTAATATGTATATTTAAATCTTTTCAGGTAATCTTTTCAATTACATATAATTTTCGAAATTAAAATCGGTTTGGATTAACCGGAATTTCGGATTAGCGGGGTTCTACTGTAATTGTGCTTTTGTCCCTATATATTTAATGTTATGCGTTTAAATAATAGGGTTAAAATCTACGATTTCATCTACGTTCAATCAGTAGCAATTTGTTATTGTCGCGGCTAATCCGAGAGTTCTAGTCGTTTAATATAACCCAAAGAACCGGATAGAAATGTTACATAGGGATTAAAATAATAATGAAAATATTTATTTTTGATGAATTTTTAGGTGAAGATAATCAAACATTATCAACCGCCCAAATAATGCCAGTAAGGAAACTTATTTCGTTAAATTTATTTGCTCGTGTGCAGTTTGTAACATTACATTGTAAAAATTCTTCCAATGAAATTGCTCTAAAACTGACCTTCTCTATTCTGTTTGTTGTTTGAGAGTGACGAAGCCTGATTTTCTTCTAATCAATGGCAACACTGATGTTTATCCACATCGTGCAGAAGTAGAATACCTTGATTATGAAAAATCCCCAACTGCTATGGAAAACGTGAAAGTAGGCGGATTGAATGCAGGGAACTGGGCTGTTTAATAACTAACCGGATATCACATTTTTAATTTCTATACTGATGAAATTTGAAGCCCAAGGAGAGGTGTTTTATGAAAATTTGCATATCATCAAATCCTCTTACGCTTTGCTTTATGAAAAGTATGAACGAAAAAGTTTAAAGATGAACTCTAATGATTTTTTTGCTATTCAACTAAAATTAATGCTTCCTTTATGGTTTGTTACCTAATTCTGAATGCAGCCAGAAAATAAACACTTTAATCTAATTCACTGTTTCTAATGGAAAATTCTTCTACGGTCATAAATGACGATGAATGTACGTGCAAGCTTAAAGCCTTATTACGATGACTTTTATATATATATATATATATATATATATATATATATCAAAACAAACTAGAAACATAAAACAAAGACTCAAAAACAATCAAGACACAATGGCAAAAATATAGACAAAAACGAAAATAAATTGAAAAATATCATAGCGAGCCGCTCGTCAGGAAGAGAAGCTCGCTCATGATATTAACTTGTGCTTTTTTTCTGCTAACGACAAAAGAAATCCGTTAAAATATGCCGCCATCCCTTCAAAAAGTACAAGACAATTAAAATGGAAAATCGGAAAATTCTGGAATAAAAGATAAATACATTGAAGATGATTTGAAAGATAAATACATTGTAGATACATTGAAGATGATATATATATATTAATATAAATCTAAATATAACTTATTATATATGATCATACAGAAACAAAGTAAACAAGACAAATCAAGAAGCAAATCCTAAACTAAAAAGTCACTATTTGAGCAATACAACCAAATTTTAAAACAAAATCTTAAGAATTGAAAATACTATAGATACCATGAACAAAAATTAAGTATAAACATTTATATGTCAACAAGTAAAAAAAAAGCTCTGTTGTTATTAAAAGTATTGAAAAAGGCAATCCAAGTATATGGAATTTTCAACAATTAATATAGCAGCTTGGCTGTGGACAAGCTTTAGCCAGGTTAAATTAATTTTGCTGTACAAACCATCCCTGTTACTAAAGTTGTTGAAAAAACAAACAGGGTAATTTACCCTAAAATGAAAGAATTTAGAAAGAAAAGTAATACACTAACCCTAACAATAAAACATAACTATATAGATAGGACTAAAATTCAGGATAAAAATATGTAATACAGCAATATATTGCACTAAATATATCATTCAATAAAATACTCATACTTTTCATTAAACAATAAATAATCAGTGTCTCTACTTATCCTTACCAGAATTCAACACTTTCAATATAAACCACCACTTAGATTATATATATATATATACTAGCCGCCTTCGGCGACCAGCTTGTTCGCCGGGAATATAAGAATATAATTTCAATTGAATCTCTTATGCATAATTTGGTATTCCTGGTTCCTTTAACAATTTCGAATTTCAAAATGTGATAGACATTTAATCTATGTTCTTGCAGTAGCTTTGCACATATTCTGTTCGTTGTCTACATGAGCGTCCCTAATAGAGTCAAGTAGCTGGCTGTGTCATGCAACATCAAATTGCACATTGTCGGCATCAACTTCACCCTTATTCCTCTTGCAAAATATGCATTTGATCTTAACTTTAAAATGTCGCGGCACATTTTACTTTCAGTCGCTTGCTCTAGCTGGATAAAAATATGCTGATTAAATCATAGCATTAAACATTAAGATATTACATTAACTTTCAACAATGATAGAGAAACACGCAAATAAAAGTTTGTTTAAACAATGAAAACGGTTTGACTTGCCTTGCAACAACGAAACGTATTGTTGTAAATTGTGGAAAAAATATTTTTAAAAATTCATTAAAATTAGAAAAAATCATACGGCAACTTAATTGATATCCTTAAAAAAGTAAGTTTTGCACTTTCAGATGGACCAAAAATCATTTTTATGCTGCAATATTTTCGGAAGTTATTAAGGAAAAACGCCAAAATTTCGCTTAATTTTTAATTAATTAAAATTATAATTAAAATGTCAAAAAAGGCTCCGAGGTGCACATTTCCACCCTCCATAGTATGTTTGTGCCAAATTTTATGGCTCTAAGTCCAGTGGTCTGCCCTGTAGAGCGCCAACAGACACACACACAGACACGCAGACATTCTCCTTTATTATTAGTAGAAATATATATAATTATTGATTTTGCCAGCTTATTTTTCTTAGCAGCAACGACATTAAGTGAAAATAAATTTTAAAAAATCAACAAATTATTATTATAAAGTATATAAATAAGTATACATATATTATATAAATAAGTATATATATATATATTATAATAAAGTATATAAATTATAAAGTTTGTGCAAACGATGCCATTAGAATTTAAACTGTGTAAAAAAAAATTTTAGATTTTCTATATAACCAGTTGGTTTTCCCGCTGAAATGGAGTAATAATTAAGTTAGGATCCTGTTTCAAATAGTTAATAGGCGACAATAGATATTGTGAATTAAAGCTATCCAACGAAATGATTTAAAATCGAAGATACATTACTAAATAAACCATTATTTCTGAAAAAAATCATTTTGGGATTTATAAGAATGAATCCTATAAAACACGTAAAATGTTAAAGAATGAAAACCGAATGAATTTTTGAATGATTTGAAATGGACCAATACACCTGAAAAGATAAAGACAAACATAATTTCTTTGATATTCGTCTATAGCTGGATCTTATTTCTGCTTCTTCCAGTACAGCCTGCCCTTGTTTTCGACGTTGCCATGTCTTGTTTCCATTGTTCCAAGTGTAGTACTCGGGTACTTCATTGTGCAATAGGGTGCGTGCAAACTCATCTTGGGTGCAAAGTCTGAAGAAAGATCGTGAGTGTTGCTTCCTCAGGTGCTTGGGCACAGTAAGTATACTCTCTGACCATTTTCAAGGTGGACGCTCAGTTGAATCACGGTGGGGTGTCGCTCTTGAAACTGGAAGTCATTAAAACGATAATTGTTTGCCCTATCTAATGGTGCATCGATTGGTGTTCTATGATCATTATTACTCATGGATCGGCCAAAAACGTGCGAAAAATCATCCAAAACGACACTAAACTTTAACCCTTAGAGCGGCGCAAACGTATTTTTCTGTTTTCCATGTTCAGTTTAAAAGTGAATATCTCGTATTTATATGTATATTTCCTTAAACAATCATGGATAAAATATTCTTAAGATTTCAGAGATATAATTAAATACAAAGAAGATCGATTAATCTACTTTAAAATATAAGTTTTCTAACCTGATAGCTAAAAGTTCAAAATAATTTGGCGCTCAGAGGGTTAAATACAAAATTTTCTAGATTAAAGTTTAAAATTTGGGCTTATGGTGCATTGAGTCACCATGACTACCTGTGTGCCAAATCTCAAGGCTGTAAGTGTAATATTTTTAGTTTAAACTTCGCACACACACTCATTGCTTTTTATAAGTATAGATTAATATACGTAATATCTCGGAGAGCTTGGTTTACAGATTCCACAAAATGTTGGTGAAATAAAATATGAAAGCAAAATGTGTATTAGGATATTAAATCTATCGCTTTCATCTTTGTTTCCATCGATATCTTAATCTTAATCGAAACTTCCCCCAACCTTAGAATTTTGGCGCAAAAGAAAGTAGCATGATATTTCGTAAACATCCGGACCCTACACGACCGTTCAGTTCAGTTCTTTGTCCTTTCTCACGTTGGCTGCATCCCTCAGTTTTGGGTACGTAAAATATTTTCTAATATTTTACAATCGAATTCTTGGTCTATTATAATGCTCTGGCTGAAGGCAGTGTTTTTAGCTTTATGCTAACAGTGTTCGCAGAAAGCATTATGATTTCTTTAATTTTTTTAGCGGTTGGCATAGATTTCACTTATTTACCCCTGATGAGCATCTATACGCTTTTACTGATAAACTACAGTCTTCGTTTATCCATTTAAATTTGACATTGTTTGATTTCCATGACATTGATATTAGGATATTAACTCAGTTTTCAGTAATGAAAGAGAAACACGCAATTAAATATTTGTTTAAACAATGAAAACGGTTTGAACTACGTTGTAACAATGAAAAGTATTGTTGTGAATTATACCAAAAAATATTTTCTAAAATTTAGTAAAATTAGAGAAAATATTGCACGGCATATTCATTGGAACTGAAATTGTTTCTTCTTTCTTATGGTGTATCTCTTCTCTTGATACGATTATTAGAAAAAAATTCAACGGAGAAATTAGTATTTAAAATCACTCAAAATACCACAAAATACTAAATAATAAATTTTCTAGATTGAATTTTAAAAATCGGGCTTCGAGGTGCATCGAGTCACCATTAGTACTACCTGTGTGCCAAATGTCAGGGCTGTAAGTGCAATATTTTAGTTCTAACATCGCACACACAAACTTTACCTTTTATATATAGAGAGAAAAAATAAAAGGCTGTCATTACTTTTAGATTTCCACAATATATTCGAAGGGAAGCCTATGTGAATAAACAACAACTTAATAAAATAAAATATGATGGAATGATTAGAAATTATTTCCTTCTCTTATATTAAATAAAAATTCGATTTTTTTCAAATTATATGTTATCAAATAAAGCGCATCTAATATGCTGCTCCGAAAACAAAGTAGCAAAAATAAATAATTTCGAAGAAGCGAGTGATTGGTTTCAGTATTTTGGCTTCATGGTCTGTCTCTTAACTGTGGCACGATAAATCCTTTCTTTATATTGGAGCACATTTAGATCTACCATAAATTATGCTTTACGATTGTGTTTGAAAACTTACGTTTTTTGAATTTTTGTATACATGAAAAATATTTTTGAACTCAATTTTTAAAATAATTTAATGAATTTTTAGTTTATTTGCATTTTTCTAGATTCTTTAGTCTATTATTTTTTCTAATGATGATGTAAATTGTGTTATGTCATCTCCAGCAAGTTGCGAACGTAGCGCCACCGTAAAAAAATTATGAAAACACAATAAATCTACAGCTGTACTCCGACACCAACCGTTGCACGTAACGGCGATGAATAACAAAGCTGAGAGTGGTAGACATATTTTGTTTTAATTTAAATCTAAATACAGTCCATAGCAAACGAAGGGAAAGAAACTGAAAATTCGTTTTTACTTCACCCTCAATACCTGGCAAATGAAAAGGCCGGAAATGAAGATGTGGTGTGGAAGTAGGTTTTGAAAGAGATTTTGACCTTTTAGAATTAAACCAGAGATTCATCAGAACACCACTCGAATTAAAACCTTTTAAAGTTAATGGCCAAAAGAATCATAATTGCGTTGTGTAGTGAAATTTTGCAATAACCTCCAGGTTTATCATTTAAATCAATGAATAAATTCAGATCTAGCAAAATTCCCTTGAAGTCAGTGTGCTTTGAGATACAATAAATGACAGACACATAAATAGAAATAAAATAACAAATTTATTTAAAATCTAGGATTGTATTGAATTGTATATCTTGGCTAATATATGACACTACTAAATGCAAAACATAGTCAATACATTTTTATATGGAGAGGCCCCTTCCACTTGTAAGCATTTACTTATTAAAAAAAACATAACACTTCAATAATAGGACATATGTTGTGATACACTCTAGTACACATTGCTTTTAGTTATTCTTTAAATTTACCTTCAAAATTGTTAGCTATCCTTGCACATTTAGTAAAATTTAAATCATGTATTATTACTCAGCTTAAATCAATTCTTTTAGATTTTTACACAATTACATTAAAATTCTTGACTATCCATACACTACATTTACATGAGAATTTACTCTGGCAAAGATAAATAAGTTTTCAAAACAATCTCTTTAATAACACAACAATTTATGGGATTCGCCTCTGGTTTAAACTTTTAAATTTCAAAAATTTTAAAACACACTTAACTGACAGGTATGGCTGGTTGTTGTTGGCATGGCGACTCTCTCCAAGGGGAAGCAAACTGGCACGCGGTGGAAACCAATTAGGTTTTTCAGGATCTCCCTTCTTGACTCTGGCGGCCTGGTCACTTTCTCATCTCCATCCCTGGGAATTTCAAACATGGCTGTAGGTGATGGCAGTCCTGGGGGGCAACAACGAATTCTGGTGGTCCAGCTGGGATATTCCGCGTCATGGGTGGGTCAAAGGATAACACTTGTGGCTCCTCGTCAATCAGCGCTCCTGGGGCAACAGCGAGTTCAGGTGGGCCAGCTAGATATTCTTTTGCCGGGCATCAACTCCGGAGTCTCTTTAAGCCTACTCACGCACTTTCGGTGCACGGCCAGCAATGTCCGCATCACCGCTTCGCCTTAGCAGTCACCGTCCTTCATCTCCTTAGGTCTGTCCGCCATCTCCGCAGAGAGTATCCATGAAATTCTTCAGTTTTTCTTTTGGTTACTCCCGAGAGATTCTCTTACTTCTTCTTTTTCAGCCAGAAACTGTCTCTCAAAAAATCTGTCCTTCCACCTTGCACCAGCCATTTTTGAATCACCCGGGGAGGATCGCCAAGCAACGCCAAACCGCCAATTTTTTTAAAACGGGCAAAGGCACAGTTAGAATTAAATTTTTCTAGCCAAGGAAAGCCAACCTCGCCAAGTCGAACCTCAGTGGATAGAGCAAGCAATAAACAGCCCACATCTTACCCAATCAGAACGAGGCAGCCCTATTGCTGACCAAAGAGCGAGTTTCAACTTTAATTGGGAAGAAGGGGGATTTTAAGAAATTTACTGTTCCCAATTGTCAAAGCGGACAAGAAGAGAGGCGTGTCAAATCCATCTGGTCAACATCTTGCTGGATCCGCTTCCCTCTGGTCAAAGTGAGCGACGGTCCACCAGAGTTCTGAACTCTAATAAACAAGTCAAGGGGCGAAGAGGAAAAACACCAACTTCCTCTCCGAAATGACAACAGGCAAAGAAATCTGTGGATCGTTTCTCCGACAAAGGCGCGTAGGATTGTATTCCCACCGAGTTTGTTGGTTCGAAAATTTGCTTACACGTGCATTGATGGGGGGAGGGGAAGGATGCAGCTGTGAAGAAGTTTCTGTTGTTACTTGCAGTGTTTTGTAGAACAACAAGAAACTAAGGAATGGAGGCTTTTAAATTTAACTCAGGAAATTACACAGACAATTATACATATTTTAGAATTAATAATGAATGTGCATTAAGCATTTTAAATCAAACAAAGTGAATTATTACCTTTAAAATGAAACTAAACATGGATTAAATATATTGAATTCACAATAGAAAAATTGATAGAATAAAAAAAAAATGGAAATGTCAGAATTTGAACCTGTTAAGAAAAATCTGTACCTTTATAGAAATATATATATATATACAATTGTTATTTCAACATGACAAAGATTTGTTTCATGGCATCATAAAAAACAAAATATTTCAGTAAAGTATGAGGACGGAAGCATTGAAGTCATCATCACGAACTTCCAGTATAAATCAGGGTAGCGTTATGAAAACCAGGGATGTAGGAAAAGAATTTAAACACTATACTGGGTGCATGTAGCAATAAGTTAATTTTATAATTGTTAAGTTTGTATTTTAACTCACTGCTTATTTTGTTAACAAGCATATTGCTTTATAGACTTAAAATCAGATTTTTCTAAGTTGCTTGTTTTTGAACCGACAACTGCGTTAGGCGTCTTGGTGGGGTGGTTAAATATATGATGTCAAGTTTCGTTGATTTTTTGGGCTGATTAGTTGTGGAACTCGTGGAGTGAAGATGCCTGTATGGCTGCTGAGCATAACCTCAGAAGTTCCTGCCAATGAAGAATTCGACTCCAGTCCAGTGGCGAATATGGGGCTACAGACCTCCCCCAGACCCAAGCCAGAATTCTTGATTTTATTTAAAATAATAACAACTGTTTCTTCTTAATTTCCCTCTTTAAAAAATAATAAAAACGTTTCAACATTGCTTTCTGGCTATACAGGCTCGAAAATTTTCATACTTTTGTAGTCATTCCCCTTCTATTTGTAGTTTTGACGCGGTCGAAGACATTTTTTGGCTAGTTATTTCATCGTAATTTTTATTAAATTACCGAAAGTATTGTATTTTTCTTTATGATTCTTATTATCAGGTGAGTAAAGTCTTATAAAGTTAAACAGTTTTGGTTTACGATAGCCTTGAGGTTTGATATTCGTCACGACAAAATTTTTATGCCCTGAGCCCCCCAGACCCGAATCCTAGATTCGCCACTGCTCCAGTCCATTAGTTTTTAATGAGCTATTAGTGCACGGACACTTGTTTTACATTAATTTTTTATCTAGGAAGTCTAAAAGAATTTTTAGATGCCATCATATTCAAAACATTCCAAGAACCTTCACACTTCAAGTATTTTCAGATGAAAACTGCTCCTTTGTGATCAATCTCGTTATTCAGGATTTGTTTCAAGACATAGCACGTATGTGGACTAGTTTTTATAAATAGTCCTATGAAAAGTCATCATTTTCCCATATTGGTAAGAGCAATGGCGGTTCGCTTAATCAATCATTTTTCCCCATCTGAACCGCTTATTCATCAAGAACCATATTATCATCAAGAGAAATACGCATTTCTCTATTGTTCCTCTGACAGTTCACCGATTTTCCTATCAATGGTACTTAAAATCCCTTAAACCCAAAATGTGTGCGCAAGTTCTACAATTTAATGATGCGTGCAAAAGCCTCTGAGTGCAACGGACTCATCACCGTAAAATCCATTAAGATTTTCTATAGTGAAAATCGGAAGGAATTCTCTTCAAATGAAACACACTTAACAAACGAGCTCAATTTACAGGAGTTGCATCAACTATTAAAGAGATTATTTTCTACCTTCCTCTATTGCGTCGAGTATTCGAGAAACAAAATCATTTGAAATAAAACAGTTCATAATTCTTTTAATTGACAAAATTTATTGACTCGGTAAGGTTTTGCGTCAGCCTGTTTATTTATTATTCCCTCCCTCCTTCTAAAGATATTTTAGTTAGTATTTCTTTTAAATAAACTTCGTTGAAAAAACCCAACTTATATATGAGTCGCTCAGAAGCCAAAGCGGGTAAGTCCATTTTTTGATGTCTTCTGGTTTTTGTAAATTTTTATGGAATTAATGACATTATTTTAGTTATTAAAAGATTCACTCGTTGCTTCATTAGAAGACTTTATATGCTTTCACTAATCAAATTAATAAACCAAAAATATTTTATTAAAAGACACGAATTTTCTCATTTGTTTTCTTCTGGACTTATCGTATTGGCTTCTGAACCACTCAATAAAACTTCTAAAGATAACTCAAGTCATCATTCTTTGACTTTTGCTATTCTACGATTCAGAGATTTACGATTTTAGTTCGTGCGCCTTGCAATAGAATGATGGATTGGAAAGTTATTGAGCAACGGCGTCCACTTGACATTCGAGGCACGCTTTGCTTGAGTTTCTTTTTCATTCGCAGCGGGAGGTAAATAATTTGAATGCGTTTGTCATGCTCATGTCAAAACGTCTACTCTGAAGCGTTTATGTGCATGCCCATTCGCATAGTTAAGGTTGCTCTTCAGCATTAGTTTACAAAACCATACTTAAAAAAACTAAAGAGATTTCGTTTCAATTTCAGGAATATTTCCTTTACAGATTTGCTTTTATTTGAAAAAAAATCAGACTGTATATCTCTAGCAATAATCAAACTAATTTAGCAACTTCTTCTTACCATAGAGTCACAAAATAAAAATTGTAAGATCACAGCATTTAGATCCAAAGATTTAAGCGCGTAAAAGTTTAAATATATTTTCCTAATCTTCAAAATGATAATTTTCTTTCAGATACCAAATTCAAGGTTTAAATGATTCAATACTTACTAATTTGAAATCGATAATAAGTAGTATTTCAGAAAAGGCTTAAATTCTGGAGTGTATCAGGGCAAACTTAACTTAAATCATCTGTCACATAATCCGAAATATTTTTCATTTTATAGTATAATTCTAAATCCAAATTGTGGCAATTTTTATCAGAAATGTTTCCAGAATCCCAACTCAGCAAGTAGCAATTGACAACAAAATTTAGTATATTTAACCCTCCTACAAAATTTCGTTCTGTGTTGCATCCAAACCGTACTATGAGAAATAAGACTTTTAACTCTGACAAAGCAGTGTGACGGCAAAGTTCGTGTTATATGGATAATATTCAATTTTTACTTTCTCCTATACGAAGTATACAAAGAGAAAGTATTGTAATCGTAAGAAAATTCGAACTCGAGCTTTTGACGAATCTCCACGTTTTAGACCTCCCCGAGTCCGAAAAACACAATTTTGTCTGTCTGTGAATACGATAACTCAAAAGCTATTAAAGCTACAGGGATGAAATTTGGTATGTGGTCTTCACACATAATTTGTAGTTTCCTATCAAATTTTGGACAAAATCCGTCCCCGGGAAGTCTGTATGGCTGTATGTCCGTGTTAATGTGAACGCGATAACTCATAAACTTAAATAACTAAGTGGATAAAATTTGGTACACATTTTTATCAACAGGAATGTAGGTTTGTATCATATTTTGGACCAAATCCGTCAAAGGTTGACTGTCTGTATAATCACATACTTTTGAACGCAATAACTTCTTTAAAAAATTACTTTGATAGATGAAATTTGGTTTGTGGTCTTAATGGTAGATTTGTGTCCAATTTTTGAGTCAATCAGTTAAAAAAATGGCGTTCAAATTGCAAATTTCATTTTCTTTATCTTACACTCAGCCCTATTATTAATCACGCCGGCTTTTAATTCCTCTTCAAAGTTGGACGACCTTCAGAAATCGTGGTATGACGTTTCGCTTATTTTTTTTCTCCACTGCGTTAGGGGTTCTTGTTCGTTTTCTTGCCTTTTAGCATATTTTTTTTCTCTACATGTGTTAGGAATATACGAGAAAGTTTAGGGGAGACCACTTCCGCTGTTTTGTTATGACTTTCTGGTACCTTATTTCATCCTCCATGAAAGGATACACGTTTTAGTTACTTCTTAAAATATCATTATTTTTTAGAAAAGACAATTTTTTGAACAGTATATTTTAGCTTTTCGTGATCATTCGAACGGCTGATGACGAGGGTTATATTTAAGTGAGTACAAATTGGATTTGTTTTTATTTGATAATTGTTTAAAAAAATATTGGATTAATTTATTTGGTATTTTTTTTTATCTGTGAAGCAGTTAAGCCAACAGTACTGCCCAAGAGTTCGAGGATTTCTGTTGATCTTCGCCACCGCACCAATGAAGATCGAAAGGATGGCGTATCATATGAAAAAAAGCAAAAAAGTATGAATTGTCGAAGTCTGTTACAGGGGTGATTGTTTTCCGGTATTATACCGGAAATCCGGTATTTTCTTCATCCTTAATACCGGAATTCCGGTATTTTCTGATAAATCTATTTTTTAAAATTTAAGAGTACCAAAGACTCAAACTACTACGGATTCTCAGTAGTTTCTGCGCAATTTCGTCTTCTAATACGGACTGCACAACTTATAATCTATACTACGGAGTTCTAGGATGAAATATTTTATTTAAAATATAATTAGAAGTCCTAATTTCCTAATTTTCATTTTCTTAAAAAATCATTTCATGAGAGATTATTTTTGTAGCAACATGAAACTTTTTATAAGAAATGTGAAAAACCAGGAAAAAAATTAGGTTTTTTGGAGAAAAATTTTTTTCATATATTCTTGTTGTTTACTTTGGATTACGCTGATTCAATCCAAATGAATTGTTTTGAAAATGCCGTACCATAACTAAGAATAACTAGCTCACTTAAGAATGGTCCCATAAGAATTTATATATATATATATATATATATTCATTAAAGCTATTCATACAAAATGTTATTATATTTTTAATATTGTTTTGTTATCAATTTTGATGGGTTTTTTTCATGTGTGTTATAGAATGTTATTGGAAACTTGTGAACTAAGACAAAATAAATTAAATCAATTTCTTATGTGAAAAAAGCATATTAAAAATTGCATGCAAAAGTTCTGCGCCGTAATGAATGAATACATATGCGTTCCCTACACACAATTTTCCTGCTAAAATTTCAGGTATTTTTTCATGAAGCCACAATCACCCCTGCTGATATATTTGCTATTTTTGCAAGAAATACGAAACGCCAGAATCCATCCAATTTATTTTTATCAATGGGGCAGAGGGAGCCCTGGTGTGAGAGGGGGAGCATTCCAGTACATTACTCTGGGGCCCGACTCGGCTCTCGGTGACCCTGTTGTACACTTCGTAAACCAGAAATTAAGGAGAATGACGAAGGAAGACGAAAAAGACAATATTTCCGAAATTATCACGTCGCAAACTTCACACAGTACCTTGGCAAATCCCACAGCCAGGAAAATTTTGTCAGAGAGGAACTATTTTGATCAGCTGTCAAGAGAGATAGAGCGGGCGATGGGCTACCTCTTTATCGGTCAACCACGTGTACAAGGCCGTGTCCACACGACAGTGCTCTAACGGAGGAAGCTCTTCGTCACGGGCACTTAGCTGCGGATTCTTTTTTGTTTGGAAACATCAGCAGTGGCACGTGGGACGTCCTAAAAGGCTCGTGGGCTTCAAAGAGGGGGCGAAGCGGTCGACCTTGCTGCCACCTTCGCGCCAGTGGTTGCATTCCTAACTGAGGTAACTGCGGAGAGAATGTACACACACTCTCTGGCAGGTTGTTGTGATTAAGAAATCATCAGCAATCGCGAAGACCACCCGCTTTTTAGGTTAGCTTTGTGGACTCAAGATATAATCAGAAGGTCGAGTGTGTCAGAATCTCAATTCTATAATCGGAGTTGACCGTTCTTGCTATTGCCAGAATGAATTTAGTCTCTTTAAGAGATCAGTGACAATAATACTTCAGGTGTAATAATATTGAGAAAATTATAAAGCAGATGTGAATTTGTTTTTACTTAAAAATTAATACATATCAGTTAGTGTTGGATAGAGGTTTGAATACCAATTCAGAATTGTTACTTGTTCTATCCCCACCTCTTCTCACTTACAATTGAATCGTTTTGTAATCTTTTATGCAAATGAAAGCGTTAAATTCCATTATTTGTAGTGTTCTTTGCATAAAAAATATTATTTAATTCGATGCAAAATACAGTTAGGAAACTTGTCTGCATATTTAAAATTATTGGTAAAAACAAAAAACGAGTCCTCCAACTCCAACCACTCGACCGATTTCCCGAATTTTTACTTCATATGAAAAATCATGACCCCTAGATACGTAATCATTGGTCTGCTGTGCCCCACCACCCTCCATTTGAGAGAGAAATCTCAAATACACTACGTCATTGTACATTCTCTATGGGAAAAACATTGACAGAGTCCCACAACTCCAACCACTTTACCTATTTCGCCAATTTTTATTTTTTATGATATCTCATTACAGGGAGGGTCCACAAACGCTATGCGTAGTAGATCTTTCCGCGCATGACGTCTTATTGGGACAGATTTCGAAACTCTCCGCTATTCTACGCGGTTTCGAATCAAAGAAATAAATTTATTCCATCAGTAAGAAACGTTAAAAATACCCGATTAATGGTTCGTTATTGCATCCTCTTCATTTTGCATCATAAGACTGCTTTTTATTGCTTATAAATTCCGCGCATATTTTTAATGAAAATGGATCATTGTTCTTCTCTTTTTGTTTACTTTACAACAACTCCAAATGATCGATTCGCTTTCTGAGAATACTATTTGCTTTTTTTTCTGTCTAATAGGAGTTTTCAATGAATGAAAATAAATAATATTATCTTGTGGGCTTATTTATATCTTATCTGGAATCTGGTTATCATTTTTTTTTGTTTATTTTTTCTCCTCACATTCCGAATTAAAAGGCTGGAAATTTAGTTTTATTATGAATATTTCTCGTTTGATTCAAAGCTGAGTTGGATGTTTGATTGTTAAGGAGAGGTTTTGTGGAATTTACTTTGTTTCGTAAACTAAATATTAAAAAATCGATGTTGATGATATATATATTGTATGTGATACAACAGTTTATTACTAATATTGCAAGCAAATCTTGATTACTGAATTGCTCGAGAGATTTTATTTAATATATATTTATTATTCTGGGTGCGAAAATGTGATATATATATTAAAGATGCAAAATATATGTGTATAATTCAATTATGAGTTGTGAGATGAAAGCAATTCTGCAAAAAAAATTCTATTTAAAATTACAAGTTAATTTTAAGGAAATTTTCAAAGATATTTGATTTTATTTTTTACTACATGAAGTAACTACTAAAAGACTATGATTTTAACGAATGTGTAATTTATAATTGCAAGTAAAATTAATCTTAATTCTCCAGTTTCTTAAAAATCATCCAGTGTCTCAGATAAATTTGTTTTCAAAAATTATATACCATACGTCGTAATTATTTCTTTATTTCTTACATGGAGATCATATCGATAAGATCACTGAATTTTATTAAAATTTTCGATTAAACACTCAAAATTTTTATTCTTTCGTAATTTGTGATTCTTTAACACCGTTTCACAAAAAGTCAGGCTTATAAAAAGTTTTTCGGTTGCTGAAAAAGCTCTGAAATGTGATATTTATTCCGTTACGTAACATTGGGACGAAGCGATGTGCTCCCAATGCGACGTCATCAATTCATCCGCTCTCTGTGAGCCTAACCTTATACTCTCAAGTAACCTTAATCTCATTACCCCCAGATACGCAACCAATGGCTTCCTGACTTCTATTTCCATCTCTGAGAGATAGCTCAAAATAAAACTGTGGCAAAGTCCCTCCACAACTCGACCGATTTTGCCACTTTGCAAGCATAATACGTTTAATATTAAGGGAGAACATCTGATCCCAAAGGCAGCTAGTAATTACTTATAAATCAAAGAATTTCCAACAAAGTAATATTAACATCTGAAAGAAACATGAAGAGTGTAAATGATTTTTTTTTCCTTTTCATTCAATTTCAAAGGATAATTTAAACATAAAATAAGTATTTTGACTAAATATTTTCTATCAAAAATTTTGTAATAAGAATATGCGTAATCATAAAGTAATTAAATTGATACAAACGCAACATAAGAATTCAGTTCTTAATAATTTTACAGTCTTTTCCCGCACATAGAAATTGTCGCTTAATATTAATCCTAAAGATCACTCGTAATTAATCATCATTACGGATCATTCGATAGTTTAATAAATTATAATTTTTCGAAGTTTTGGTGCAATGTTACTTCATAGGTGGGGATTCATTAGACTGATTATTTTTTTCAATGAAAAAAATAATCAGTTTAAAGAATCCTCTTTCAATAACAAACTCATTGCAGAGCATGTCAAATATATTTATTGAAACCTTGAGTGGAAACATACAAGAAAAATAAATTTTATAAATATCTGATTATAATTAACAATTTTACTCCATTGTATCCGGTCAAATAAGGATGGTGTTTTAGAAACACTTACAGCCAATTATTGTCGGGTGGGTTATGAATATATCTATCCATTACCATACCTTCTTAGTAAGACTAACGTTTATTATCATTTAGATAGATTTATACTACTGACCGGAAAACCGAAGTCCCTGAACCGGATTACACGATGAAAGGGTATTTTTCTTCTCATGGGAGAAAACCATAGGATGTCTATGTTTCCTTATATGAATTAGCTTTCTTTTTTAACAAACTGTTGGCTTGGGGTACCAAAAAATGCTTCTGCCGCTTTAAGAGTACCCTAAGCTCGTGAAATGGTGTTAAAGCAAGCTTCTAAGGTCTCTGGAGAGTGTTATCTTTTTTCTGTAACCCCCTGAATGATTGTGGAAGGAATGAAATACATTATTTATTATTACCGTGAAGTTAGACAAAAATCTCAATCCCGTACCTCTAATCAATTCATCTCTATTTCACTTTTCGCAAATATTTAAAACTGGTTCAAAGGAACCTCCACGAGAGCAAAGTAACCTTGTTCCGAGGCAATTTCCGAAAAAGAGTAAGCAATGGTGAAAAGATGACTGTTGATATAAAAAAAATCTTCTAAATCATTGTTTAAGAAATATCAAACAAACCTAAGCCTTAAACAGTGAGCAGAGAAACTACAAATTTGATTTTTAAAAAATGATACTGAAAAGGTGAATAAATTCCGGAAGCATAGTTGTACTTTTGTAGACCGATGAAATTAGTTATACAACCAAGGTAGTGGAGCCGGAACGCACCGGAACGACGTTCCGACACTCCTTTTTCTTCGAGAGAAATAAATAAGAAAAATTGGGAAAACTTCCTTAAAACAGCTCGATTTTTGTCACCCAGGTTAGAGCGTTCCGTTGCTACTTTTAGAATGTTCCGGCATCGCTTATTTTGCGACTGCACCACTGTATACAACGTATAAATAACATATCACCACCCCATGCCCCTGCAACTGTAACCTTAAGATTATTTAAGCAATGTCGCGGACATGAAGTGGAAGAAAAATCACAACACCCGAGGGAGTGACCTCTCTTAGACCTTGCCAAATTCTCTACACTGCTGTATAATTATAAAACGCAATAAGTTTACAAATTTTAACAGGAGCTATTCTATTAGGAAGGATTGCTATTGTGCGTTACATTATAAAAATTTTCGATAGCACAGAGCACGTTGACAAATAAAACTTTGAAAAAACAAAAAATTACACATTTGCGCATGACATAACTGGACAATAGTAATAACTGCATGCAATGGAAAAACTGTAAGATAAGAACAAAAATTCCATTCAAAAATAAAAAGAAAAGAAAAAAGATGAAAACAAATTAATACAATAATAAAAATAATATTAAATAAAAAATATATGCACAAAAACAAAGGAATGGACTGCAGAGAGTTTTAAAAAGTTCGTTTTTTTAGAAGAGTTAGTTGATGGATTGGATTGGATTGTTGACTTTTTATGGCGCAAGAGCCATTATTGACTATACTGCGCCAAACAGATTGTTAAAATAGTAGTTGCATGTAATTAAAACACTTGTAAAATAACAAAAACTTGTAAGAGCTAAAAGCACTAAAAGTTCTTAGAATGTGTAATCATGTAAATTTCATTGAAAATTAGACGAGTTTGACGTAAAAAGTATTAAAAGTTTGAGCAGTCAAAGGGTTAAAAAATCTCTAAAAAAGTACTAGAAATGTCAACTGTGTTTGCTCGTTGTTGGCATGTTGAGTGGATAGCCACTTTTCATACCTGATAATTTCTCTTTCTTTTTAAAAGATTTGTCAGAATAAGTACCTGAAGCTTGTGGGTTTTCAGGTGGATCGTCAAGGGATTCACTAGCATTGTATTCTAAGATATCACTCTCATCTGAAGTAGAAGCACTCATTTCTGCATCAGCATCAGATTCAAGTGACTGTAGGACGACTTTAGTTTTCTTCATAGGGAGGATTTCCACATTCTCGTCTCCCACAGATGTGCCCGTGAATGGTTGCTTTCTTTTGGGTTCAGTTGAATTAGCATGCTGAAAAGTTCCATCCCGTGTCGAGGAAACAGGAACTTCATACGAACGGAGTAAAACAGAAGGTGCAACAGGGTGATCAGGAGTATTGCTCAAAGTGTCAGAAGACTGTACAGTTTTGGAAACTGAAAACTGTTTCGGAAGTCCAGTTGGCATTTCATTAAGAGGAGAAACTTTAATAGATTGTAATGGCGGACAAGGTAATTCAGTGAGAGATTCATCAGTCTGCGTGGACATAGCAGGTTTAGAAACTTTTGTAATTTGTGCATAAGATGTAGCAGACTCTGACTGAAACAACTTCCTAGCTTCAGAATAAGTCAGCTTTTTCTTGACTCTGACTTCTTGAATTTTCTTCTCTTCTATCCACTTGGGACAAAATTTAGAAACAGATTCATGAGCTTGGTGGCAGTTTGCACAGTTGGGCTTAGACTGACAGCTAGAATAAGAATGACCCTCGGAAGCACATCTGGAACAAATTTGCTTCCCGCGACAAGCAGTTTGAGAATGGCCAAATTTCTGGCATTTGAAACATCTAAGTGGATATGGAATATAAGGACGCACTCGAATATTTAGATACCCAGCTTTGATACTGGATGGAAGAACAGTAGAAGAAAATGTCAGAATAACGTGTTTGGTTGGAATAGTGGCAGTTCCCTTTCTAGTAAGGATTCTCCTAACATTAACAACTCCCTGAGAAGAAAGACCTTCAAGAATTTCTTCGTCTGAGGAGAATAAAAGTTCGTCATCAGAAACAACCCCTCGACAAAAATTAAGAGTCTTATGGGGAGTAATGGTCACAGGTAGGTCAAGAAAGGTTTTGGCACTAAGAAAAGCTTTACTTTGAAGAGCAGACCCTGTTTCAAGCAGCAAATCGCCAGATGCAAGTTTTTTTACAGACTTCAGATTTTTACTAATCCCATCGAGACCTTTTTGAATAGCGAAGGGAGATTTCTTTGATAAATTATTATTAGGTACTGAAAGAACCAAGAAGCGAACTGTCGTGGAAATTACATCCACTGTGCGTGTTGATGGCAAATTCTCTTTCAGAGTGTCTGTTTGTTCAGGAGGCAGTACAGATTTTTTACTTTTTTTACCCATACAAGGCAGATTAATATTCGGGTCCCAACGGCACCGCCCACCATGGAGCCCAACAAGGGAAGGCAGTTGCCGGCTCTGGGCACTCCCAGCCTCGGTACCCACCTTGATGCTAGCCAGGACCTATACGCTAAGGGCCACTTCCAGGAGCGTTGACCACCCTTAACGCCAAGCCCCAGAAGTTGGCCACTTTCGCTTGAACCCCTTAAGCAGACCAGCCAAGCGGCTGGGATACCGGCCGATTGATACACCGGGGATCACAATGCACCACCCGTCTAATGGGTCGCCACGCACGGCCAACACGTGGGGGTAATTTGCTGTCCATGAGAAGCAAGAAGCAAACAGCGCGGCAACTGCGTCTCATGGAGAGCTCCCTCGCCTACCCTCGAGGGAAAGAAAAGAAGGAATAAACTGAAGGGGAGGAAAAAACGGAAGGAGACAAGACACTAGGGTACCTCGGGGTCGTGAAGCCCGTCACACCTAAAGAAGATGTGCCCCTGAGGGGTGAGTTAGTTGATGGAACTCTATTCGAAGAAGGTGAGACATGGAAGATCTTGGAAGAAAGTCTTGCGAAGTTGAATGTTGAGCTGGTGAAACGAGACCTTCCATCTCCAATACAACGCATACAAATGCTCGAAATTTTTCATGGTTTTGTATTTTAATAAGTAACTGAATAAGTTCAAGTAACTGAGAAATGGAACGCCAAATATGTCTATCAAACATTATTATGATAAAATGAAATTATTCGAGTTTACATCCGAGAAATTATCCAGAATGTTTAGAACTCATTAAATCAAAATCCGAGCAATTGCAATAAAATTGTAATTTGAAAAGCAATATGGGAATTAGTCGAATTACGGGATGGTGGATTTTCCAAGATGACTGGGAAATGATACTGTGGGAGCATAACAAAAATCTTCTGGAGTTGGGAAAATTGAAATTTGTTACAGGTTGTATGATCGAATGCACGTGTCCAGCCATTTTAAAATTAAATATTCATTAGGATTCGCTGAAACTCTCCCTAGAATCACATTTCGTAATTCAGAATGGTAATGGCACTAGTGTTCGTGTTTGGTATTCAAATCACTACAAAATGTGATGATGTACAAATCCAGTGGTGATCTAATGGCGTAATGTTCTAAGCAACATATGGAGGGGTAAACCTATAGCAAACACAACACTATCTGGTAAGCAGAATATTGTGAGGTCTTGAAAAGCAACCACCAAATTCTCACGAGAAAGTTGACTAGACCTCCCAAATAGCTAGCTGAAAGCGATCGGAGAAAGGGACGCCGACGTCGTTAAAACCCTTTCCTGATTACATCATCCGGAGGGATTTGTTTGAAACGCTGCGCAGAATGACCTCGGGCGAACACCCAGGCAGCCAGGACCAAAGCATTACGTTGTGCCTATGACCAATAACGATACGGGATCCTAGACAGAGATTTGTCATTGGGGAAAACTGTCTCCTTCTTCGACAAATGAAGATAACTGAACTTGCGACCACGCCTCGGAGGGCAGGATCAAAGGTGCTTTTTAAACTGGAACTCTGGAGGGATCATGGGGAGAGGATCAAGAAATCGGGGAGAGATCGTTTGGAGAACCGAGATTAAAATTCTCGTGACCGAGAATTTTGGAAGGCAGCTCTCAGGCTGAGAAGCTGTTGGATCGGGCCTTGTCCCGTGAACCGAAGCCTACCTTTGGCTGATTAAAGCTCGTCGCGAGCTAGAAAGCAATTTTAGGAATTCTTCTCGAAGTGAACGTGCCCTACGTCATGTAAATTACCTTCTTGGTATTCGGTATAACTCGTGAGTGGTTATACGTAAATATTTGAGCGGTCTAATCCCTCAAATCACTTTTCCGGCCAACGGACTTGTACTCGCCTTGAGTAGAACTTTCCAATTTACCTACGAGTGAATTCGTGACAAATCTGCGACTGAATCCAGATTTAACCTTTGACTTGTTTACGCTATCTCGTCCTGAGTTAAGCATAATTGTTGTATATTGATGTTAATTTGTGCATTCTTGTAAAAAATCAATTAATCAAGAATCTTAATTAAAAATTAATATCCTAATATTGCTGTGTCTGGTGAGTCCTTCATAGCTTAGTATCACTGAGCTAAGACCCTACAATATCGAACCGAGATCGAGACCGACTGATTAGATATCGAGATTATGAGAGAAACTACCTCCCGCTTATCATGGGCTAAGATTAAGTATTCTCACAGAGAGAGAAAAGGCAGACACCAGGAGACACGGATTCCGAGACCAACTCAGTTGAAGGAGAAGAAGGGCAGCGTTGAAGTGTGCGTGAAGGGGCGTAAGCCGGGATGTCAAGTGTGAGTAGAAAGGAGGTAAAACAAACTTCGCTCAGGACAACAAGACTGGCGGCCTCTAGGTGTGTGCAACCATCTAAATGGAGTAGTTGAGTTTCTTTTATGGTATTGTCGAACACACACACACATATATATATAGTTAAATATTTTTAAAACAATTAAAACTCAAATCACATTTTCAGTATATATACCTATTAAACCAATAATTAAAAATAAATATAAATATAATGTTACCTAATTAATAATCACACAATGAAATACATAATAAAGATAATTAGATTATAAACTATTACTATGAAAAAGACAACCCAAAATTGGAATTCCAGCAATCAAATGCCAATCGATCTTAGTGTTAGATTGCAAAAATTGCATCTACATCTTTTTTCGGTTTTGTCAGTATTTTTAATTAATTTAATTCTTCGCCAACAAAGTTTATTTCATCTCTTGTGGCATCTTCGACAATTTTTGAAATTCAAACGATAATTAATTTTTAGCCGTTTCTTTAAATATCTAAATTTTTTTAATTATTTACTTTGTATTCGATTTAAATTGTATTTGTCTTACCTTTTGTTGTTGTTTCCATTAAGGTTTCAACTTTATTAATTTTTAATTCAAATTTTTCAACGGGACTATTTCCTCGCCATCTTGGTTCGCGGATGAATTTGGCGTTATTAGGTTTTGGCGTCTGTCATTGGAAGCATTTTCCGTTATGCATTTTTTAATTCCTTTGTGCGTCTCTGAACGAGTGAGGTGTATTTTGTGGCTGCGGGCCCCAGGGCCTTGGCCTTTGGGCCTTCAGGAAGCTTGTCATTTTTATATTTTTCTTTTTCCGTTGGAATTTTAAAAACGAAAGAGTTCGATTTTCCATCAAGTTTTTTGGTGTGGTGATGTGATGTTTGATTCTGCGAGTTTGAAATCTTCAAGATTCTGCGAGTTTGAAATCTTCAAGATGTGAATGGTGTCATCCAAAATTTTCATCCTTATTCATGTATGAAATGGAGGCAATTGTGGCAGCTTTTAGTGCTAAATTTGCGCTATACAAATCAGTAGATCGAGTGAACTAAATACTCAACCTCAAGCCTTGCACTAGAAATGATCAGGTTGCAATTTGAACAGCCTGCCGATTCAAATTTCTTTACGTTAACAGTGTTTAAGAAGGAAGTGCTCAAGGAAGCGTGTAGTGCACCAATAATGCGTCTAAATCACCGAGTTATACATGATTTTGTGAAATTACCAATTTCTTCGACTTTTTTCATACATCGTGTGTTGTAATAAGTTTTTCACAAGCAAACATAGACTGCTATGTGCTTTGTCAACGTAACACAATTATTTTTCTGCAGAATCAAAAAAGTATTCCTTGAATTTGTTGTTTTTACCTAGTATCCTCATTACTATACTTTTTTTCTAAGCCTGCAGTGCTTTATAATATGTGTAGCTACATATTCTTTTTTATTTTGGTTATTACATTTTTAGTTATGTGCATCATCTTGTATATATATAAATCATAGCAGTGATTAAAATGATTTAATTTAAACTATTCTATAATAAAAAGATTTAAATTCATAGATTTTGATTCTGTTTTAATTTTTCTAATTTGATATCACAACTTGCAATGTACTACCACTGTATGCAAAATGATTTAATTTAGTAGCTAGGTTTTTCAGGTCTGCAAAGGTAGGTGATTTATATGAGTATAGCTTGAATTGCTTATCATTGTGTTATATATATTTCAGAACCCAGAATTGATTAAATAATTGATATATATATATATATATATATATATATATATATATATATATATTAATTTAAATTTTATCATTGGGCATCTACTTTGCTTTAACCTTTTATAATAATCCTAGCTACCCCATCCAATACTTAGGAACCGATTATGTCGCATTAAATTCAATTTTATAGCGCCTATATAAATACTAGCCGCCTTTGGCGATCAGCTTGATCGCCAGAAATAAAATTTCAAATGTATCTCTTATGCATAATTTTCTATTCATAGTTCCCTTAATAAAGCAGTTGTTTTAAACTTCAAATTTCTATAGACATTTAACCCGCGTTCTTTTCGCAGCATTGCACTTGTTCCGTTCCTTGTCTACATTAATGTAAAATACGCATTTGATTTCAACAGTAAATTGGCGCGGTACATTTTACGTCCAGCAGCGTGCTAATAGACTTAAAACACGGCGATAAAAAGAATTACAGCATAGGAACGATAATCTGTCAGTTTACTGGATTATTTTACTATATACTTTCTATCTTGAGGACTTCCTTAACAGATTTCACAGGAATGTTGATCAAATAAAAGAAGAAAGTAAAATCCAGTAAGATATTGTCTTAGCTTTCAACAATGGAAAACAAACACGCAATTAAATATTTATTTAAACAATGTAAACGGCTTGAAATGCTTTGCAACAATGAAAAGTATTGCTGAAAATTATGCCAAAAGATATTTTTAAAAATTTATTAAAATTTGAGAAAAAATCGTACGACAACTTAATTGATATCATGAAAAGATAATCTTTTAAATTTTCAGATGGTGTAAAAATAATTTTTGTGCTGTAATATTTTTGGAAGTCATTAAGGATAAACACCGAAATTTCGCTTAATTTTTAATTAATTAAAATTATAATTGAAATTTTTAAAAAAATGGCTCCGAGGTGCACATTCCCACCCTCCAAATTATGTTTGTGCTAAGTTTAGTTCTTCTAGGTGGTCTGCACTGTAGAGCACCAACAGAAGGACACACACACATTCCCTTTTATTATTAGTAGAGATATATACATGATTTTGAGTACTATAATAGGTGTTTGCAGTATAGCCAATGTTTTATATACGATAATCAGGGATAAAGAATGGTGTTTGGAACAAATCTTTGAAGTTTCAAAGCCAGCAAATTAAAATATATCACAATATCAAGCCTATAGCACAGGTTTTACCGCTGTATAAAGGGCAAAAGGGTCTTCAGTCATCTCCACAGTCTCTTTCTTGAGTTCAATAGAGCATTTGAATAGGTGAAATAGCTTGTCACCTCAAAAACTAGAGCACGAGAATCAAAGAAGATGTTCGAATTACTATAGGGGAACCCGGGGCAAAATCGAACCCCCTCATTTTTTCGCCCAGTTTGTTGTGCAAATTAGTGGGAACCAGTGATGTGGGGTGGGTAAATACCCAGTGGGTAGGTAAATATTTTTTGGGTATATACCTGGGTATTTACCCAAGGCCTGGGTAAATACCCAAAAACTGGGTATTTTGCGGAAAAAAACATTTTCGAATGTCGATTCACAATGAAACATACAGAGTTTTATAAATACCCCCGAAGAAAGTATTTGCACCCCTAAACTGGAAAAAAAAACGTATTGGTGAATGGTGATTCAAAATTAAACTTAAAATTTATAAATACCCAAAACTGGGTATTTTGCAAAAAAAGTATTTGAGAATGGTGTGATTCAAAATGAAGCTTTAAATTTATAAATACCCTTACACTGAATATTTTGCGAAAATAAAATGCATTTGTGAATGGTGATTCAAAATCAAACATATAAAATTTATAAACATGATACATAGTTAAAAAATTTTTTAATTAAAGTTTTGACTAAATTATAGAAACAAAAACCAATTGCTATCAGGATTCAGAATAAAGTATTCTAAAACTTAAACGGGATCGGGGGAAATTTTAATTTTTACGGTTTGAAACTATGACACTTACAATAGAATAATTATATTTAACGCCGTTTATGTTATAGCTAGCTATTCGGCGACCAGCTGTTCGCCGGGAATATAATTTCAACTGAGTTATGTATAGTTTGGTATTCACGTTTCCCTCAACAAAGTAATTTTAAACTTCAGATTGCGATAGAGATTTAGCCCGCGTTCTTGACGTAGTCTTGCACTTGTTCTGTTCCTTCTGTATATGTGTGAAAGTCCCTAATGGAGTCAAGTAACTGTTCGTGTCAAGTTACATCTAATTGTAAGTAATCGAAGCGAATTTTAATTTTAAAAATTTATTTCAACATCGAAATACCGCGGCACGTTTTACGTCCAGCAGCATGTTAATTGGCTTAAAGCATGCTGATAAAATGAATTTAAACAGAGCAACCATAATCGTTCAGTTTTACTGGATTATTTCTTTATATACTTACAATCTAGAGGACTTTCTTTACAGATTTCACAAAAAAATTGATCAAATAAAAAAAGAAAAGAAAATCCAGTAGAATATTATATTAGCTTTCAACAATGGAAGAGAAACAACGGTTTGAATTTCATTGCAACAATGAATGCCAAAAAATATTTTTTTAAAATTTATTAAAATTAGTGAAAAATATTGAATGAAAACTTAATTGATATATTGAAAAGATAAGTTTTTAAACTTTCAGATGGTGTAAAAATAATGTTTGTGCTGTAATATTTTCGGAAGTTATCAAGGAAAAACTCGCTTCGCAAAATTTCGCTTAATTTTTAATTAATTAAAATTCTAATTAAAATTTTTTAAAAACGGTTACGAGTTGCACATTCCCACCCTCCAAAGTATGTTTGTTCCAAATTTTGTTGCTCTAGGCCTAGCGGTCTGTCCGGTAGAGCGCCAAAACACACATATTCTCCTTTGTTATTAGTAGAGATAGACAGTGCCAGTGAATCTTGTGATCCATAATTTACTCCCATTGCCATGCTGGAAGTCAACCATTCTTGTTTTGATTTAGTGAATAGTTAGTCGTTTACTTCACGTGTATTAATATTACTGTGAATTTTACGTTAAAAATTAAAAAAAAAGGAAAAGAAACTGCTTGGAGCTTTTAATGTTAAGAAGGATAAAAGTATCCAATATAAGTATTGTAATGTTGAGTACAAACTTGCTAATATAAGCAAAATGGAGAAACACATAAAAAATGTTTCAAAAGTCTTGTTGGATTAAAAAAGGTTTTGAAAGGAATAAAATAGCTAATGAGTTTTCTTTTAATCAGATTCCAACCGTGACACTTACATCAAATTTAGAGTTTTAAGAACATATAAGTATTTATGTTCATAATCCAGATGAATCCCGTCTAACCAGGAAGCTGTGTGTGAGTGTGTGTGTGTCTACTAGACCGTCAAATAATACAACAGATTCAGCAACAAAAAAATCTCATTGCTTTTTGCTTAAATTTTATTACAAAAATAACTTACCTCTGTTGAAAGTAATATGAGTGAATGTTACTTTCAGAATAATTCACTTTTAAAACTGTTAGAACTCAAACATCTGCTAACTTATCTGGTACTTTGACTAATTAATCCAAAAAGAATTATAAACAATTGTATGTTTCATTTTAATTTCTATTATCAGCTCTTTGTCATTTTAAAATCAAACTCAACATTTTCTTTTTTAAAAATTTAGTTGAGTTTTCTTTTTTAAAAATTGATATTTAAGCCAAGTATTTTATGTAAGATCCAAGATATAGTATTGCGTTTTTGTTTTTTCTGATTCATTTTCTTAGTTTTTATAGAATTTAAAAGGTTCATATATTACTCGTTTCCTTTTTTTTACCTTACCTTATGCTCAATATATATTCTATACGTATTTATATTATATAGAGGCATCATATTTCACAGCAGTGCTTATGTTTTATATGAATAGAGCTAATTGAAAAATAAATACCCAGGTAAATACCCATTTTGGGTATTTACCCTTAAAAATAAATACCTGGGTATTTTACATCACTGGTGGGAACTCGTGGAATTTCATAACACACCCTACTGCACATGACTGAAATGTCAAAGTCCACGAGAGTTGGCTACTACGCATAGTTTACAAGAGTTCCTCGTTTTTGAACATAATACTTTAGTTTCACCGGGTTTTCTTCCTAAGTTAACTCAAATGAGTTATTATTATGTTTGGATAAGCACTTCTTTTTCGTTAATAAGTACTCTTTGGACTGTCCATTCATATACCTGTATTGTAGTTCATTGGTTTCTAGCCTAGCCTTACATTAGTTCTTTGTTAACCCCTGCACTTGGGGCATAACGGACTGGGGAAAAACAGCACACGGTTCCGTTTTACCACAATGTAATTTGTCTATTGCTGGAGTAAAAAGTTCTGACGAAGATGCATTTTTCATTTGTGAGTTTTGTCATTAACTTTACTTTTCCTTTATTTAATTTCCGTAATAATGTCTGAAGTAATTTTATTGAGATTTCTTATACTTAATATAACTTATAATATGTTGAATAGACATAAGAAAACAATCCTTTTTAAGAATTTTCAAAGAGTGCATAAAACCAGGTTCCGTTTTGTCCCGCAGCTGAGGCAAAACGCACCATTTGACTAAGTTTACTAAATCGTGAATAACAATTTATTTACTGATTATATATATAGATTAGTTTTATTCAACATACTATGTGACCAAATATATATTTTTTATAACGTTGCATTTTCAAACATCTTTGAGTAGTATTTACTATTTTACAGCCCTCCAAATATTAAGTATTCCATTTTGCCCCTGGTTTCCCTATAGGAAGAACATGATAAAATCCCCCTAAAAAAATCAAAATACAAGTTGCATCTGCTCCAAAATGCTTAAGAGAAGTTACTCAAACTTCGTCTTCTATGAAACTAAAAATTTATATTTGTAGTATTAATTTCGTAAATGATATTCCCACCATACGGAAGCATTTTTGGTGTCACCTTTAGATAGTTATGAGTTCTATTTCAATAAAAAATATGCTTGATTAAAATTTTCAGTTTTATCTGCATAAATATATCTTGTGAAGATGCACTATCCAGACAACATAAAATTTCTAAACGCATCAAAATTTGAGCGTGAAGTATGTTGCACTTTATTTGTTGATTCGAGTCATACGGAAAACTCTTTTAACCACATAAAATAAAACTTTATTTTAACTTCTTTATATAAAAAAATTTTAAGAGAAATTTTTTAAAGAAGATATGGTTTTATTTCCTAAAATCACGTGCTAAGAGAAACTAATTAAAGTGAAGCTGGTATTAGGTTTTCTTTAAGCTGAAAATTTCATCTCATTTAGAAGCTTCCTCAAACGAATATATATATAAAACGTCTCGTCATATATATCTTCTGATATTAAGTTAGAGAACTATGGCTGCAATTTTATATTTATATTTATCTTTCAGGAGTTTTCTTCTTCTTCTTTCTTAAAGTAAGTTCTTTATTAGACTTGGAATTTTGTATCAAAATGAAGAAAAGAAAAGAGGAGAAAAGGGAATTTTATGAAGATAAATTTAGTTTAATTAGATTAACATTTTGCTTTGAAGTTACGAGGGCTTTTGTAAAAATTGCAAGGAGCACACATGCTTATGGAAGAGAATTAACGTACTCCAGAAGCACGTGTTTAATTCATGTACCTTCAACTGAAACAAAATAGGGGAGACGTGTAAAAAGTAAATAGTAATATATAAAATAATCACTAGTACAAAAAATATTGAAAAATTTCCAACTTCTTTCTGCTGTTTATGTCATATTGTTTAATAAAAAGATAAAATAGAGGGAAAGGATAAAAATGAAAGGATTTTACGTTATTAAAATAGGATTTTAGAATATGATACCAGTGAGAGGTATTTCAAATATTCTATAATTAAAAATGGTATTCAGAGGAGTTCAGTATTATTTTTAAAATAAGCAGTGGCTTGTAGTTGAAAACTTAGTGTGATTTTGCCTAAAGATTTAGTGAAACGAACTCAATACAGAGCATGTTATAATTAGAAAGATGATTAAATAATCTATTGTTGACACAGTGGCGTAGCTAAAGGTGGGGAGGGGGAAACTCGACGGTCCACCCCGGGCGGCAAAATCAAACATCGAGGTAAACAATTTTATAACTATGAAGAGAAGCGGCACTAGCTCAATCATTGTGTTCATAAAAAATAATTAATATAATTAATTCGTATATTTAGCCTTTTGTCGGTAAATTGCCGACAACAGCTTTTTTTTCTGGATTTTTTTTAAAGTTTATGTGCCCTATGCAACTTGTAAAGGAAGGGCGGCTTGTTGAAAGTTCGCCACAGGTGCCAAAAGTTGCAGCTACGCCATGGTACTGACATACATGCTTGTGAAGTAATGCAGTGTATTTAATTACAATAATAAAATTTTCATTAAACTTTCAACTAAATGGGATGAAAAAAGTACAAATAATTTTTATTCGGATGAGCGTTGGCTATGAGAAAATCTATAAGCAGATTTGGAGAAATGGAAAAGCAGATTTGGAGTGAATATTTGTCCAAATTGTCATTAATGCCCCCAAAAAAACAACGAAGCTCAACACACACTTTATAATACTGAAAATTCCAATGCATATTTTTTCCATACACAAACACAGAAAATTAAGACACATTTTCTCACATTGAAGATATAAATAATAATAATAATAATAACACACTCTTTTGTATTGAAAATGGAAATTCAGAAACAGTTACAACTTAATTGTCTTAGACCTTGAAAAAAGTTTAGAACAAAGAAATTTTCGCCCTATTTCTTGATTTCTTTAATCAATAATATGGAATTCTATAGTAATATACGCTTATTTACATTAAAATATTAGCACGAAAATAGAACATCTGTATTTGTGGTGAACATCACACAATATCCTTGTAGTAATTCTGTTCTCTTAACAGCAAGTATATTTTCATTTAAATTGTGTAAATTCTTTCTAGATTTGCTGCTCTCTTAGTATAAACCAAAAATTTCAGTTTTGTTGAAAAGTAAAATTTCGAAAATTTGGAACTTCTGAAACGGTTACATGTTTATTTCATTTCATTAAATTCTTTATTCTCTTTATTTATTTATGAAGATCAGTAGAAAGTAACTGTAGAACATATCTTCAATTATTCTTTTTTCCTAACAATTCGGTTTAAAATTACGTTCTATGCCCTACGAAAAGAATTAAAACGTTCAGAGATTTACAAAGCCATTAAAGCAAAACGATATCGATGTCGTTTTCTAATTTGTAAATAAACTCCTATACGATATAAGCTATCAGTATTGCATAACACAGATTTCCTGCAGGCTGTTACTTAGTATATCGATTACGATTTTTAAATACATCACAAAAACAAAAAGGTCAATTTCGTCGTATGATAGTCAACCTTATCTCAATGCGGAACTCCTTTTTCGTCAAAACCTCCGCACTTGACCCGAACTTCCTAAAATAAGAAAAGATGTGTCCATACACAGAGCTGCGAGATTCTTACAGACCCATTATGAATAATGATGATGGCGACAGGTCTATCTTTACAATATCTTACGTCAGGCAAAGCACTCCAGCCAGGGGCCAAATAAAGACGAAAATCACAGCACGCCATCAGTAAAAACCGTAACTAAACAGGTGAAAGCAGAAATCAGTTGCCTTAAGTGTCGCCCACGCTTTCCGCCAGAGGGCGCGCTTTCTTATCCGAGCACGCAGCAGAGGTTTTATCGCACGAATTCCACTTAGTTTCAGAGATGCCTTCCTCCGATATGGATACCGAGAGACCGAAAAGCAGGGGTAAGGTTTCACGTCATTTTTA
>BGPR01001748.1:171736-197684 GCA_013235015.1 Araneus ventricosus
GTTTTTGACCCACACCGACCAGCCTACCCAAGCAGGTGTAAGGCCTGCAACGGTTTCTGGGGAAGCAACAAGTTAAATTAATAGTTATATGCTATGCCCTGAACAGGGGCAATGAATTAAAACAGAGCTAGGTGATAACATACAATTACTCACCCACACGAGTGTGGAGAAGGATTGGTCACAAACGCTTAACCCACCTAGTGTGGGGAGTACTTGATTACAATGTAAAGGCTCTCACTTTATATATAAAACTACAAATAAAAACATAAATTACTGCATACATAAAATATTTAAAATCTATTAAGACATGGAAGTATAACGGATAATAGCACAAAAACAAACGCAATGACCACGAAAAATACACATTAACAAATAACAACAAAAAAGTAAAGATCTAAAACTATTAAATAAAACACTAAATAACATTTCCATAGTAATACGAAAAACATTAAAACAGAACCAGAAAACATCTTCTATAAAAGAGATCCGACAGCCCTAAAGCCCAGCACGCCAAATATCCAAGACTTCGAGAAAGGAGTTAATAAAATTAAATATGGCGAACTAGTTTGCCATTTTCAGTTACGAAACATTGTAGTTCCTCATACATACGCTAAAAGATGTATGACTTTTCTTTGATGTCGACTTTTTCTTTTCCTTTTGGAGAAAAACACCAAATCGGAGAACTAAAATTCAATGGAGGGGTATGTAATTTTTCTTCTTTATCTTTCAAAAATGAATAATACATTCAAACAATGTATTAACTTTTTTTCTCGTTTCTATGTGGTCCTCTTTGGTTATATCGTCTATGTGGTCCTCTTCGGTTATATCGTCTATGTGGTCCTCTTCGGTTATATCGTCTATGTGGTCCTCTCCGGTTATATCGTCGCTGTTATATCAAAATGACGTACGTCAAAAACCACACACGAAATTTTGATGCAACAGCTGGAACCACGAGCGACATACGGCATTTTGAGACAAAATACAATAATGGCATAACAAATGCAACAATTTGTGAGCTGATGTAGCTAATCTGTATAAGTGATGTGCATGAATAAAATGCCTTGGCAAATTCGACATACGGCATTTTGATATAACAGTGATGATATTCTGCGCCCACGGGTTGAAAATCTCCGAGTTAATTTTATTATGTTTATCTGTTGTTACATTTGATTCATAGGATTTGTGTCCGTCTCTTGATTGAGCTTCTACACGATTTTGTGAAAGCATTCATTTGAATTCGCTTTGTCTGCAGCACTTTTTTTATTCTAATTATGTAATTTTCATAGAAAACACATAATTTCCATTTTTCTGTTAGAAGTATAATATCACCTAAATTAGTCGAATATTTTAGGTTTATTAAATGTTTTCAGTATTATTTAGCTGACATCTATATTCATTTTTACATTCATTTAAAAAACCATTTAAGGCGTCCATGTTTTCGTGATTATGCGGGTTAGTAATGCTGTCTAGAAATTCAAATCTACTTCTGGAGAAATGCAAACAAACCGGTTCTTGACATCCGATCCTCCTCTCGAAACTTTTCATCATGAACCGGACAAAATAAGCTGCCAAGAATTCTTTTTAATAAAAAAAATATAAAAATTTCTGTTTCATTAATTTCAAAGATTAAAATAATGGCCTTAAAAAATCAGCTACGAAATCATAAGCTTAATCTGCTGGCGTTAGGTATTAACAGGTGGAAGAGAAACATGGTATAAAAACTGCCCTTGAGTGAGAGAATTTTCGTAGTTCTTTTTCAACGTGTTTATCGATTTTGTTACGTTACCATAGATACATGTTCCCGCGGGTTGCAATTGGTAGGTTGGTTGTAATGAGTTGGCTTATTTTTAATGTAAAAAAGTAGTTGTGGTCCTGCATGCAAACACGTGGGTTTTATTATTATTTTAGCGGGCAGATTGATAAATCAATTATCTAGTGGGCAAAACAATCGATCAAATGTCGGCTTTCGAAACGGCAACTAATAAACATTTTAAGAGTGAGATTAAATAAAAGATATAATAATAATAATTACTGCAAGTCAGTGGCGAATCCAGGGGGTGGCTATCGGGCTGCAGCCCCCCCTCCCCGGAGCTAGACCAGAAATCTTTATGTTATTTAAAATCACTACAGCTGTATTTTTTAATCTCCCTTTAAAAAAAGTGAAAACTTTTCTTCCTGGTGGTTTTTGACAGGTTCGAAAGTTTTCCCACTTTTGTACTCATTCCACTCGTATTCGCAGCGTTGACACGGTCAAACACATGTTTTTGCTAGTTATATCATTGTGGTTTTTGTTAAATTATCGAAAGTATTGCAGTGTTCTTTATGATTCTTATTGTCAAGTGAGTAAAGTCTATGAAGTTAAAGTGTTTTGGTTTATATAAGCCATAAGATTTTACATTCGTCACGACGATACAAAACGTTTTACACCTCACCCCCCCCCCGACCCAAATCCTAGATTCGCCACTGCTCCAGTCCATTAGTTTTTAATGAGCTATTAGTGCACGGACACTTGTTTTACATTAATTTTTATCTAGGAAGTCTAACAGAATTTTTAGATGTCATCATATTCATAACATTCGCCACTGCTGCAAGTTCCACCTTTTATATCGTATTTACTTTGCCTCTAGAAAATTCTGAATCACGTTTCCATAAAAGACATGTTGTTCAAAGACTAAAATTAAATTGTTAATCGATTTCTGTAAAGAAGTTATTCACAAATAAATCCATATTTTATTTCGTTTTTGATTATACGATGGTATGGACGATGGTGCATTGACATTTTCAATGATTTTAACTTATTATAACTTCAATATACCATTGCATTTTATTCCTGCCATCTTATTATTTTTTTGATGAATATAATAGTACTATCTATAATTCCCAAAATTTTAAAAAATATAGCAAAAATAACGGAAATACAGTAAAATATTCATCTTGATAGTGTTAGTTACTAACGCTTGTTATTTGAGAATTACAAAATCAAAATTCAATGCTGAAAATCAAAATATAATTATTGTAAAATCAAAATATGAAAAAAGGGAAAATATATTATTACATATCAAGATTGTAAACTTGTTTGGTAGAAGACTTACACAAAGGCTCTATCGTTTTAGTAGCAGTGTTTTCATGTAGATACGAGATCCTGTCCAGCTTCTTTGAGCTGTGATTGGAGGAGCATGACCAGCATTCGCTCTTCTGCAGAAAAAGGAAGAAAAAAAAATCAATAAATCCTTCTCTGCCAATCTTCAAAATTCCTTCTTCTATTCTATGCAACTCTGCCCACATTTCTAGTGATGAAAATCGAAATCAACAATTTTGCTTGGATAGGTTCTTCCTCATAATGGAGTATCACATAGTATCCGGATTGGAGGTCAGCAACTTCTCTGCTAAACAAAAAAGAAATGTGTCACCACATGCATCACACTTATTTCAATATATTCGTGATGAAACGCAATGGACCTTATGCATGTGACGTCACATCCTCCGACACGTGACCTGCCGGAGGCAGCCATTGGTCAGTCTTAAACAGCTGACTCAGAACTGCTTTTATCCCTGAGTGAGTCCCTTATAGGCCGATCGTTTTGTTTATTCCTCCACAGCTGTTTTTCTATACTCTCGAACCCAAACGGTGCATAAGGTCCATTTAAACAAGATATACTGTTCAGCAACGGATTCCGAGACTACCACATTTGGACGATTTAACACCGGAAAAGGGTGTCAGGCAGTGAGTCATATGAGCGCATTTCCGGAGTTCTTTGCTAGATCACGCTCAGTAAAATGTAAACATCACCCTTCCATTCGTCACTTTCCCCCTATTTGGATGAAAATAACTCCGCCCTGCGCATGAGCAAAAGCGCGGTGAGTCTTCGAATCCGTTGCTAAACAATATAAGTCATTATAAGCAGAAGCGGGACAATCAACTAATAAGCCCGTACCTTCACAAATTGTAGTGAACTTCTCTTCCTGACCCAAGTTTTGCATCATTAACTAATTAGCCTCGAATCCCGGGAAAACGGCAAACGAAACAGTAAATAGGTACGTGATAAGTGAAGTCAATACACGTCTTCATACATAACGTAGCCTAATGAATAGTAAATTCAGTCATAGAGAGAGTAGTAAGTCCGCCAAAAGCATTCAAATTTGGAAAGTACTCACCCTAGCTTATGTTAAATATTTTTTTTTATGGCCATTACAATAAAAAAGGGTACAGCTTTGTTATATTGTTATACGGCATCACTGGCGATAATCTTGTATGGGCGACTTTTTGTCGCCTAACCGAACATCGTCTCGTTAAGTCGCCAAAAGAAAATATCGCCAATGGGGTCCTATATTGAAGCTGTTGAAAAATGTCGCCAAAACAAAATTATCGCCAGTGATGCCATATATCAAAGCTGTTCCTAAAAAAGTATAGTGCTCAAACTTTCTGAAAGAAACGAGCCAAAATTATGTGTTCACTCAACCTACCTCTATTCTTGAAACATTTTTGCTTTCTTGTATATGTAGGATAAAAAAAAAGTATCATAATTGTCAAAAAATTCAAACTAGAAATTTTAATGAATTTCCACATCTCAGATCTCCTAGAGCTCAAAAAGAAAGAAAAACATTTTAGGAATTATCTCTGTCTATCTGTGAGCCCTCAAAAACAGAAGGAGATAAATGAATGAAATTTTGTATGTGATCTTTATGCAAAATTGTAAATTTATTTTAGTGTTTGGAGGAAGTCCTTAAATTTAAATGTGTATCTATCTATTCATGGGGGGGTCATGTGAACACAGTAACTCAAATATGCAAAGAGTTAAGTGAATAAAATTTGGAGTATGGTTTTATCACCGGAATTGTAGGTCCGTATGAACCCGCTAACTGACCAAATCCATTATCGGGTTGACTGTCTGTCGGTTTGTGTATTAAAATCCCTCTGAAAGCAATATCTCTGGAAAATGCAACAAGATAGAGATGTGTAGTAAGTGTTCTTTACACAACAGCTGTAGATCTTGTCGAATTTCAGACCAAATCGATCGAAGGAAAGAGGTACTCTTATAAATGATTACTCGATTGTCTTGGGAAGAAGTACTGTTGCGTATTCGATTGTCTTAGGAAAAGGTATCTAAAGGAAGAGGTGCTGTTATTAATGCATACTCGTTATTTCTTAACTTGACGATGAAGCGAAACTCAAAATTCGCCTATTGTGGAAGATTGTCTTGGGAAGAGGTAATGTTTGGTACTCGATTGTCATGAGAACAGGTCAGTGGCGAATCTAGGATTCCGGTCTGGGGGAGAGGCTGAGATCATAAAAACTTTGTATCGTCGTGATGAATGTCAAACTTCAAGGCTAAAGTAAACTAAAACTCTTTAACTTTACAGACTTTACTCACCTGACAATGAGAATCATAAAGAACAATACAATACTTTCGATAATTTAATAAAAATTACAACGAAATAACTAGCCAAAAAATGTCTTCGACCGCGTCAACGCTAGAAGTACAAGTGGAATGACTACAAAAGTAGGAAAAGTTTCGAGCCTTTCAAGCCAGAAAGCAATGTTGAAACGTTTTTATTATTTTTTTAAACAGAGAAATTTGAAAAAAAACAATTGTAATGATGCTAAATTAAATCAGAAATTCTGGCTTGGCTCTGGGGGGGGGCTGTAGCCCGTTAGCCCCCCTGGATTCGCCACTGGAACAGGTACTTACTGTTGGGTACTTGATTGAAGAGGTATTTAATGGAAAAGGTACGGTTATAAATGCATACTCGATTGTCATTGGAAGAAGTACTGTTGGGTACTCGATTGTCTTGGGAAGAAGTATATAAGGAAAGAGGTACTGTTATTAATGCGTACTCGGTTTCTTGACTTTGCGATGAAACGAAGCTCAAAACGCGCCTATTGTGCAAGTATATAAGAGAGGTGAAAGGTTCTTATTTTCACTGTTTTAGAAATTATGATTAAAAATCATTTTTATTTTAAAGAGGCTTACGTTCTTCTTTAAGCTTAATTCTTTCCTTTATTGTTTATCTTGTTGTTTAATTAATTTATGTATTTCACTCTGATAAACATTTTGTACCGTGAAGGAGTACATTTGGTTTTAATACAGCTTATAATACACATTTCGTCTCTTTTAATGTAATTTTTTGTTGAAGATTATTCCACGTGTAATTGAATAACGTAAAAAACATGGATCATATTAAAACTGAGAAATTTATTTTCTTGAATAAAATTCTTCCAAAATTGATAAGTACATTATAAGCAGTCTGCTATGTAACGAATTGGAGTTGATTCAGTTTTGCATAGCAACCTACACACAGTTATGTACAGTTTAAAATAGTAATCCACAAAATAGTAATTATCCGGAATCCACAAAATGGAACTTCCCGATTGCGTGACTGAGTCCAATTATACAAATGAATGAAAAGCATAATTAATACAATAATTATAGTTGGCGTTTTATAATTTTTTTCAAATGCGTAATGCGCTTTTGCGTATGAATATTCTTTTTGAGGGTTATTTTCAAGCGATTTGTGTGTTTGTCATTCTGTGCTAGTTTCAAACTAACTTTTTTTTGATAACTTAGTAGGTACTTATAATTCAGCAAATGTATACTACACTAAAATTCTAACTGCAATTAATATTTTTCTATATAGAAAAACTATAAATAGTGAATTGCAAAATATGCCGAATGTTGAATCAAAAATAAAATACTTTTATATGGAAGTTTTCATTGCTTGGTAAGATTTTACTGATATAATAATATCATTTATTTTATTATTATTTGTGCATTCATTGTAAATAACTTGTTAAACTTATTTGCCGTTAGATTAAATATTAGTTTTTTGTTGCTTTTTTGCATAAAGAAATTTAAATCGTAGAGTATGACCATGATTTAATTATTAAGAATCATTTGCATTTATTGCAGTAAAGTTTTATGTTTAATAATTCAAGAGCATAACATAACAAATGTAAATTTTAAGCAATGCTTAAAAGTACAATTTTAGCCGATAAACTTATTTTATGCATTTGATGCATATTATTTATTAGAAACAAAGTACTGCTGAATTTTATTCCCTGATTTCAGGCCATGTATGGCTCTTACTTTCTTGATGATTAAAAAGTTAACTCCAGCTGCTTTATATAACTTTAAATCAAAAGAAGATATAATTAAGTGGTATAATATCAACAAAAACTACATTATATTTTAAAATTGTAAAGTTATACAAACTCTTCAGATATTGTGGAGTCTATTTTCATTCATTTGTATTGAATAGTATTAGGCATATTGATATTTTTATCTTTGATACATAATGAAGCAGTTTTTCTCTCTCATTCTTCTGGGGAATTCTTTTTCCAAAAGAACTCATATAGTTCTTGAATTTCACGTTTTTTCAGTTTCAATAATTTGAAATTTTATCAAATTAATATCCAGTTCGTAATTTTTTTAAAAATAGTATTTTCTAAATATACTTATATCCATTAATTTAAAAAAATAACTTTTTAATGAACTTTTATCAATACTTTTTCAGATTAAAATTCCATAAATTGCGCTTTAGTAGGTTGCATATTAATTTAACAAAGTATGTCAACAAGCACGTATTTTTAGTTTAAATATGATTTTCTTAATCAAAAGTCTTATACTCTCCCTCCCATATATTATAGGAGGGTCCCATATATTTGCCTCTCCCAGCGACAAATTATTTCGATCTTATAACTTTTTGGTTAGGCAAATTAGCTTTTAAAGTGAATGGACCGAACTTTTTGTATTTATTCAGATCTCTGATATCTTAAGCTTACTTTATCCATGGAATTTTAAGAAATTGTGGATATTAATACGAATTACCTGCTTTTGAACTGAACATGAAAAACGGTTAAAGCCATTTCCGTTGCTCAGAAACTTAAACTTCAAAAACTGTTTAAAAATATAAAATTCTAACGCGACTTAAATCTGATTGTTAAACAACTACCAAGACGGTTTTAGTTCGAAAGGAAGTAGAATTGCGCAAGTGGTCAGCGGAAGTCTTTAACCAATCTCTGCTCTGCAAACATCCACGCTTTTCTCCATTTAGCATCCCATTTTCATGGTCATCGCGGACGGATGCTGCTGAGCTCACGAAAGCGTTACTGCAAACCTCATTTATCTAATATTTAAATTCGATGAAGAAAGTGCGATTCCGCAGCTGCCGACACTTCCAGTGATGAAAGGCGGGAGTCACGAAGAGTCTCTTAATAAGTCACGATTTCATTGCTCTTTCCGTCGCCATCTTCAAACATTTCGGGTTTCCGTTCTGCCAGAGATGCGCAATATGGATTCGATCACAAGCTTCCGGTGCAAGATTTATTGCCGATTTTTGGAAGCTCTGAAGATTTCACAAAACATTTGTTCTTTCGTTCAACTGTCCTTGGGGAAGCGGTAAAATGACAAATATGTTCCACGTTGGTGACATTTTCCAGTAAACCGTTGTTACGATAATGTGTATTGGAAATAAACATTTCCATAAACTCGAGGTCACCGAGAGGGTTTCCGGAGTTAGGAGTTTAGTTGGCATTTATGATGGGCATAGACTTTCAATTTCTATTTTATTGGAATAATTAAGCATTGTGATAGAGGTACATTAAACATTTTTTTTATCTGGAAAGAAGAGCGCTTATCTTATGACATTTTGGTGAATGAGCCATACAGTTGTAAAATAACGCGTTAGTCACGAAAAGTGTTCAAAAATATCTAATTTGTGGTAGTTTTTACTAAAGCGAATATGTCATTAGCTTTTATATATTTTCCATGAAACGTGTCATGTACGAAAGAGCTATTACTTTTATAGATAACCAGTAGGTATTTTCCCAAATTATGTTCATAACCTTGAAATTTTCCAAAATAGAAATCTAGTAACTTAACAGCTACTTCCACTTTCTAATGTTAGTATCATTTTAATACAGAATGAAGATCGTATTATGCTTTAGTTTAACGTCTTTTTTCGGAGATTATGTCCCTTTCTGTGCTACATAATTTAGATAGTTAGTTCTATTTAAGCTGATTATTTTAAGAAATAATACATTTAAAAGTCGCTCTAGCTCTTTACTATTTTAAAATATCGTGACTCACTTGTAAAGCTGATAAATAAGATCACATGTAATTTATGCATATAATGAGTAGATCTTCATTGAATGTACCTCGGGGAGCAGTGGCTCGCTTACCACAGAAACAAGGATTGCTGTAAATGGTTATTTTTTTTAGAAATTATTTTTTAACTTCTCTTAACCCAAATTTTTACATTTAAAATGAAATTTTTCATTTTAGTATTACTAAATGAGCAACTTTTAATATCTGTTTAATATCTTTCGTTTCCAGTTAGTGTGACAGAGGTACTGGTACTCTTACTTAAAAATGTACCCTAAAATATGTTTATCTTTCTGTCTTAGAACATTTATCTTTACCTGGTTTATTGATTTATTGCAAGAGGAATAAAGGAAAATACGTAGTAAGCAGGATGTCATGCGAATATTTAAACGAAGTTGTTAAGAAATAAATCCAAAGGAAACGGTTTAGGTGAGAGAGAAATGAAAGGGGAAGAAAAGGAACAGAAAAGAAAATATTGGAAAATTATCGACTTCAAAACCGGGGCGGGTGTTCACACAGGTGCTAGAGGTGCTCGCCTCGTACTTAGAGACTCTCTCTCCGAGGGGGCCTCAAAATCTATTCGACATACATCGCAGTGTAAAGCCGACTGCGAATTTACGACATTGGGTGAGGTAAGGGTACTTAGAGACTCTCTCTCTCCGAGGGGGCCTCAAAATCTATTCGACATACATCGCAGAGTTAAGCAGACTGCGAATTTACGACATTGGGTGAGGTAAGGCTCTCAAAAAAAATTTGCGCCTGTGGGCCTCATATTGTCAAAATCCGCCTCTGCTTCAGAATGTCCCTAAGATTAGGGATAGGCTGCTTAGCTTTGCAGCCCTAATAACACCATTTTTTCCCTATTTATAAATCTATTCGATATCCCAAGTAGCACAAGATGCTCTTCAACATTGCTTCGACATCTTCATGGTATTGAACAGTATTCAGAATGTCAAACAGCATCGTTCAAAATATTGTATAATGTATTTGTGCTAATAGGAGCGCACTCACCGAGGTTCCAAAGCTGCAGTGAAGAACAAAGCAACGCTGCATCAACTTAAATGACACTTCATGGAACGACGATGCTTTTTCACAAACCAAAGAAGGTTATAAGATGACAATATATCAATTTTTTAAATTCCATTTGGTCGTACGAGCCGCCACTATTGAGAAGTTTCCTTTATATTTTCATAATCACTCTGGCGTAATGCAATTATGTATTATGGGGATAACCCTGGTTACTGAAGGATCAACAAATAGTAAATTGAGTACAATGCCTAAAAGTACATAACTGACTCAAAAGAACAGATTACAGTCCTGTATTAGGAACAGTATTCCACCCACCTCCAGAAATAGAGGCAGAAGTATGGCAAAAAAATTTTTAATTTATATATACTTTTTTTATATTGCGGGGTTAAATTGTAACTTCGAAGCTAGACACTCAATAGGTAATCGCTTCAGAATTACAAAGTCTGTTTACAAAAAGTGTTTGGCAAACGAGGCGAAAAGTGCTCTGAAACTGGTAATCGAAGGCTGTTATTTCCACTATGGCAGTACATCCGCCCACACATGTTGGAACAGTAAAGTTTTTAAAGAAAGAAAAGTCACTGTTCTTCCACATTCGTTTTATTCTGTAGATTTAGGACTGCTTGCGTTTTTTTTTTTATTTTCGTTCAGGAACTTAAGAGAATAGAAGCTTTTCTCACGGTACTCAGACAAAATATAGGAAGTATTTAGATTTATATCTATTTACAAGTGGTCTACCTCATCTGAAACTTGGTTTTTGAGAATGGAAACGTGATGTGTGAAATAAAAGGAATGCTTTGAAAATAAATACAATAAATATTTTAGTTTTGCTTCTGTTCCATATTTTACTTTCAACTGTTTTATTTTTTTAAAAATCAGATTATTGTTTCAGGCGTATTGTGATTGAACACCACGCATATTCAGAAGGTTTCTAAAATATCTAAAAAATATGAAAGCAAGTAGATGGGACCAAAATAAGCAGATATTGTAATAGAATGTAAGTGTCTGAATGGCGAGTTGAGAGGCTAGACGACAACTCATGAGGTTAGATTTTCTTGTATGCCTGGCTCCCACAACTCTAATCTTTGGTTGAATGATTAACCTCATGGCACGTGATGACATGCCCAACTAGGAAAGATGCTGCATTAACGTTTGGATTGCCATTTCACACAACTGTGTAGTAGGAAGGTGGATGTTCGTGCGTAAGACACCTTTCTTCAAGATACTTTGCTGGGATTCTTTCTAATGTTTCTCCAGCCGTTCGCACACGAATATGGTTCCAATACGATGGAGAATCAGCAATTTTCAGCTGCAATATCTGAAATTACCTATTCTGCCATTGAATAGGATGGGATAGCTCTCAATGTCAATTAACCATTTCGATAACCAGATTCGCCATAAATGGATATCTTCTTCTCGGTGGCATATTAAGAAAATACTCCATGAAAGCCTCACGGAAGTCGATAAAAAATTCGTGGTCAGGTGGTCAAATGCCTCAGAAAATGTGCTTGGAATCCCTTTTGTTAGTGTATGTTGATTCTTTTGCCACCGCCGTGAATTTTGAATTACCATTAGTCAACGCACTTTCGAACAAAAGTGAAATCATTAAAATGTTCATTTCTTTAAGGCTTGTTTTGTTGTTCATATTGTCTTTTCCTACCATGGCATTTACACTGCATTTCCGCATACTCATTACATAACAAAATCTGGTTATTTCTGTCAGCTCAACGCGACCTTTTAATTTTGCCAGAAATTTTAGAACTGCCCTGTCAATTTACCAATCTACTCTTGTCCTGATTCAATATCCGATTCAAATATAGTGAAAATGGCTGTCAGATGCTGTTTCAGCTACGCTAAATTGCAGAAAAGTGTCAAAGGCCCGTTTCTTCCACTTGCAGGCACTGTAAAGAAGGACTTAGAAATTAGGAGTTTTATTTAGTACAGTTGCCTTAACTAGTACCTGTGCTTACCATTCTCAGAGTCTGTGTGTGCCATATGTGATCAAAAACGCTTGTGCAGATTACTGATTCTGTAAGAAAAATGTAAGAATTTCCAAATAAATTAGTTCGACGTAAAATACGGTCATCAAACGGTGTTTGTGTAATAGTGATTGATGTAAAGTCTTGAAACTTCTTCCACTTATAGGCACTGTAAAGAAGGACTTCGAAATTAGGTATTTTATTTGGTACAGTTGCCTTAACTAGTATGCTTACCATGCTCAAAATCTGTGTGTGCCATATATGATCAAAAACGCTTGTGCAGAATACTGATTCTATAAGAAAATGTAAGAATTTCCGAAGAAATTAGTTCGACGTAAAATACGGTCATCAAACGGTTTTTGTGTAGTAGTGATTAATGCAAAGTCTTGAAACTTTGTCCTTTGTTTGTAATCTCTATCTTTGAAATGAAACATTCTACTTCATATCTTACACTCCAGTCTCAAAGCCGAAACTTTGCCACTAGGTCACCAAAGCCGGGATTTCATTTAATGGTTTATTTATAAAATTATCACGACTTCGTGCCCAAATTAAGTGCCCATAAAAATTCATCGTAGCTCATGATTACTTCGGGAAAGTAGGGATAATTTGGGAACTCCAAATTTTATTACGACTATATTCTTAGTGTAATAGAATACAAAACAATTGAAATTGTATAGGTTTTCATGCTTGACTTAAATAATAGAAATATTTAAATTTATCAGCAAGTGGCACATTTACTGCAATCAAAATTTCAGGCTTAAGAAAGCTGAAATAATATTCGTTTTTCCCTTACTCTTTCAGATACTTCCGGTGTTCCCCGAACTATGGTCTGTTCGCGCCTGCACACAAAGTGACAAAAATATCAGGAAGCCTTGACAGGCATCGAAGAACTCATAATACGGTAAGGATTCTCTACTATATAAATTCTTGCATAATTTGATACGTGTTCGAAAATAATAGCCACATAGGTGATATTACAAATGTGTGCTCCAAAAATTTGTACCTAGATGTTATTATATTTTAATAAGTCTACAGTTTATTATAAAATAAGATTTTTTAAATTTATAAATTTTAAATATCATTTTTATATTTAAAACATAAAATCAAGTACGTTATTAATATTGACCTATGACTGTGTCAATAATTTTTATAAAAAGTTTGTAAGAAATAATACAGAATTTTTTTCAATCAACATTTTAGTAACATATTAATTTCTTACGATTAGTGTTGAAATTTAGTACATATAAAATTAAGGTATTAACTGTTACCATAGTTGGTAGAATCCTAATATTTTTGTATAACATAATTTAACTATGCCAGTTAGTTCTTTTACTGCAGCGATATTGCTATTTATGGTATAACATATTGTAAAGATGTTTTGTGGCTTCGATTTTTATCACACACGTGTTGATGAGTGTGTGTCTCTCTAATGTTCACGCACTTAACTCATGAGTTTGATTCCAAACTCTAGTTTAACAATTTACAGCCTCATTTAGCGTATCGTAGAAATATAATATAGTTCCTAAAAATTTTTTGTGTAGATCGAGGAGATTTATTGATCATTTAGAATTAGTTCGCTGGAACATCAAACATTGGTACGGAAAATATCATATTTTAATTGATAACTGACTCATTTGACCGATAAAGTCAAACTCGACTAACTAATCGACAGGTATGGTCAAAACTCTTGTTAGTCCAGTCGATTGCTAATTTGCTCAGATTACACTAAACTCTTCATTTTTCAGTGTTGTCGATATTCTTTTTGGGTGACGTCGAACAGCTAGCTGCTAGACGTTTGCGATGTAAAAATGTGATTTAAAAATATGATATAAATTATTTATTAAAATTTGACTTATATTTCGGTAAATTTTTTACATACCGAGTGACTGGAGTTAAAGCATCCCTATTCAGAGTACTGCAGAAAAAAAACTAGTGATCATAAGAATATTAAATCTTGGTTTTTCATGCAATCATCATTTCAGAACGCGGGAAAACGAATCACTCTATCAAGTTCCATAAATAAACGAAACGGGAAGATAGGCGAACAGTCTTTGATATAAACATAATTCAGTCTTTAGCGTAAAATAATCCGATTACAGCTATAATGCATATTAACTTCAAATTTTAAGCTTCAAAGCATAAAAGTGCAACTTCAAGACTGGATGTATCCAGGTTCGAAATTCGATATCTCTAATGGCTCGCTCTTATGTGGACCTGGCGCATTTCACATCTTTAATCGATTGTCAAATGCCCACCCTCTGATTGACATGGATGCTCCAGAGGAGGGCACCAACCCAGGCTCGCTCTTATGTGGACCTGGTGCACTTAACATCTTTAATCGATTGTCAAATGCCGTCATCTGATCATGGCTCAAAACTACGAGGTCTGTCCCAAAAATGGCCTCGTGTTACTTCGGTATGTAAATTAACTAAACAAAACTAAACTGAACTATAAGAGTAAAAGAAGTACTGACAGTTGCCATAAACACCCAAATCTAGGGTAGTAGTATATGGCCCCTTTTTACAGATGGTTATGTAATTTTTATTTATTTTATATTTTCTTTCTCATCATCTTGGGTCTTCATCAAGATTGGGTCTTCTTTTGGATCCCTCTCCATATGCTGTGAATTCCCATCTCATTGCGTAAAAGATGGATTACAGAATATCTTTGGAAACATTATCAGATTTCTTTTTTGTAAAATCTTCAAGATCTTCAGATATCTGGATTTCGCAATTTATTGTGTTTGTTATTATTATATAAACGGTGGGTTTTGAAAATATGTTGGTTCATCATTATGAAAGTCGATCATGAAAATAACCAATAGAAGACTTTCGATTAAGCGACAATGAATCACTAGATGGTACTACAGAGTATGAACAAGGATACTTTAATTCAAAATAATCTAAGTATTCAAAATTTTGAATGTAAGGTGTGCTCATAACGTATGAATGCGGTGAAATTTGCTTTTGCTCTTTCCATTCGTTCTCGCTTTATGGCCTGCTTATGCATTACTTGTGGATTCGTTGCTTGTTTTTCTATTTTAATTTGAGTTTGTGAAACATGCTTGCTGTCTCCTATATATAACATCGCTTGAGTGGATACTTTGCATGATATAATATAAGTATATGAAGATCTTACTTTGGAATGAGTATATATTGATTTTTATTTTCACTCCTTTAAGCATTTGTTATTAATCGTTTTAATTTTAAATTTCTACAACTATGCAGTTTAATATTTTATAACTCGATAATTAAACGTTAAAAGTTCTTGAAAGGTTTTAAATATTTATATGAGTATTAGGTCAATTTCTTTTCATATCTTTGGTACTGAATACTATTGCTGTTACTCAATTAATGTCCATTTTTAAATATATTTATTCATAAGCTATGTTCTGAAGTATTTATTCAACAAAAATTATTTATAAACCTCTTCAAAATTTCTGTATGCATTTTTAGGTTAAAATTCTACTCATAATTTCAGATTAATTATCATGTCACATTTATTCGGGTACTTAAAGGTCAATATAAATCATATATCGGTTTGGTGTGGGAGCTTGAAAACCTATATAAAATATTCGGATTCTGGTGTCTGTGTAGCTTGCTATCTATCACTTTTTGACATAGACTTACGTCTCTTCATAGTGGTGTAGTGATGTGTCGAGAAAGGAAAAAATTCTGACGCTTTTCGTGGTATTTTTAAACGCTTTTAGCTCCGCAATCAAATAACGCAGAGAGTTGGTTTTAGTTTCATTTAACAAAGAAAGGTAGACATTGAAGATTTCAAAAATAATTTTAGAATTTGTAATTACGGTTTAGTCAAAGTCGAGTTGCAAAGTTGGTGAAAATCACGAAGAATTTTACATAGAGTCACATAGTCACATAGAGTTACTTTAGTCACAGAAAGTCACAGTTGAGTAAAGTAAGTAAGTCTACGCCCCTCAATCCCAGCGGCCGTTCCCCAGAGACAGCCTCCCGTCGATTTTTTTTTTCTAATTCAGCTAAGAATATACAAAATTTACTGAAAAAGTTGAGTTTTATTTTTGCTTTATTTCCTTAGTACAAGTTACGTTTATTCTCTAATTATGTTAATATAAATGAAATCCGTAAAATTCTCATTATAGCTTTTTATCTACAGTGAATGTAGAATGAAATCATAAACTGCTTAATCTATAAAATACAATTTAATTATTTTGGAATTAATTTAACTTCTTAACGAAATCTTCTTAACTGCATTTACTCCCTATCCGTGGATACTAGCGAACTCAATTCTGGTGAACCACTATAGAGAAACAATGATAGAAATTTTACTGAAGACATCCGCATTCTTCGACTTGCAACAGACATTATATGACCTTATAAATTCTGACTCAGTTAATATTATACAGCAATTAAACAAAGGTTCCTAGGTCACTTTTAAAGGAAGATATAACTTTATTATCTTGCAAATGTTCGGTTTGCAGTGCGACAATAGTTTATTGGCGTAAAGTGATTTAAATGCAAATTGAATAAAAACTCTTGTCTTAAAAGTTGTTTATATCCATTTTAATGTAACACAATGTTATTCCGTGGCGGACTAATTGCGCAAGTTCAAAAAATTATAACAATAATAAAAATAATAATCTACGAGAGTGGTATTAAATTTGGTTCAGAAGGAAAAAAACGCATGAACGTAACGAGTGTTAGTCATTTTTTTTCAGAAATGTAACCGTTAAATGTACTGACATTCCCCTTGTACTAGACGCTTGAAATTTATTTTTTTTAATTATAATTTTGAAGAATGTTGTAAATCGTCGCTTAAAAAGCAACACCGCCTATCTGAATTTTTTGAAATTTCAAAGAGGAAGAAAAAAAACTGAATTTTTCGCAACCATGTACGAATATTTCTGAATGTTTTTATTCCATCTGGTAGAAGCATGCGGTCTCGTGTTTATATCAGCCGTTAAAAAAATTCAGAAATATTCGTTATTGGTTGCGAAAAATTAATTTTTTTTCCTCTTTGAAATTTCAAAAAAATTCAAATAGGCGGTGTTGCTTGTTAAGTGATGAAATAATGGCTGTTTTACTGGCTGTTTGTCTTAAAATAATAAATAATGGCTGTTTATCTTAAAAGCGACTGAATGCATCTGAATAGCTTGCTAAGTGTTTACTTGTAGTGTTCGCATGTTTCTGCTTGTAAGTGCTTGTTGTGATTGTGCTTTTTGTTGTGTGTTCGCAGGGATTGCGTGCATGAAATGGTGGAATCCGTGTCTTAATACCAAGTGTCCAGCGTAACCCCAATGACCACCGGCCAGCTTCTCCTCATGTTGCATGTTAATGGCGCTAACCCTCATTGTGTTCTACTACCCCAGACTGATATATAGTTTATTAATAAAGGTTTTATTCTTGTAATTGCTCGGCCTTTTTCTTCTCTTCATTAAGATATTGATTGTCTGAATTGTCTATAGTTCACCCAAATTTAATTGTATGAACTGAAATCCAAAATTCTTCAATTTTGATCAAAATAAGAGGAATCCGTAAATAGAACCATGTATAAATATGTATTTCACTGTTTGTTGTATAGCATTAGGCATATTTTATGGTAATGCATTGCATGTTATGTATTATAAAAGTTAAATTACCTTTTCGAAAAATACAAATACAGCATTATCAATTTAAAATTGTAACTGGAAGAATAAATACGAAATAATCTTTTAAAATTACATAAAAATATTTTAGTTTGTTACATTTAGAATGTCACTCCAAATTTTTCCTAATCTCGGAACAGTATTTTGTTAAGTACTTAAAATTTTTCTCTTATGTCTCTTATTATGTAGGAAAAATCTGCAGATATTCTTCGCAGGCATATATTTTCATAATTTCTATCTGGACATAATTAAAATTTACATTTAATTAACAAAAAATATTTTTTTAGAGCATAGTTGCCAGTTTCAAAATATGTGGCTTCCCGATCATTCTTACAAAATAATTTTGTTGAAAAAACCTTTAATCAATATACTTTACAATATAAACTAATATATTCGTAGGAAACATATTATCAAAAAATGTGTCCCAAAGCAGAATACATAAATTTTTTATTAGTTTAAAAGTTTCCAGGTATTTAGCTTCTCAACAAACAGTATTAACAATAATTAATGGAAATTTCAAAATTTACATTTGTTATTACCCTCACCTAATTCCCATCACATAATCTAGAGGTTGTTGAAAGACATCAAACTAATCTCTTTTCGAAAGTTCATGGACAGATCACTCTCTGATTTCCACCTGCAACTTTCATTAATTTTGAATTGAAGAATTGCTTATATTCATAACAGAGGAAAGTTTATTTAAATGATAAATGACGCATAGCGGATTTTTAAGAAATTACACCTAGTAGTTTTTTTTTGTTTAGTTGGATATACATGATTTGATCTTAAGAAAAATAAACATAAAACCTCGTGTTATGGAAAAAAAATATCTTATCACTTTTGAACGGCAAATGTTCATAAATGAGTTGTCAAGACGTTAACAATAATAGCAAGAAAATCTTGTTAGTCGTATCATATAAAAATGTTCCTGTTCTCTAAGCTTGGACCCGAAGCCGAGACCTTACCACTTGGCCGTTGAGGCCCCAGTTGTAGAATGTTAAATACCTTATTAAGCATTCGTGAAAGAGAATAATAAGTAAGTGCAAGAGAAAACCCAAATCATCAAAACAGTTTCAGAATTATGGTGTACATTATAGATGAAGGGTATCTTTTCCTCAGCAATTTTGGTAGTTGATTTTATGCAAATGTTTATATGGGCTGCTGTGGCCAACTAATGCAGTCGAGTCCCGGTAATCCGAACCAGACCTTTTCCGGATCACCGAAAGTCAGGATTAAACCGAATTTGCCTTAAAATGCACATAATATAAATTTTAGATGGTCAAAACTATAAAAATCGGTGTTTTATTTCATAAATACGTACAACCTTTCTACAATTTAATTAACACAGCTTAGTAACAGGATGTACACGTTAAAAGAAAAAGGAAGATATACTGTTTGTAGTGAGAGGTCGTCTCTCTAAAATTAGTATATCCTTCTTTTTTAAAAAATATTCCCGCCCGGATTAGCCGGATGTTCGGACAAGCGGGGTCCGGATTAGAGCGACTCTACTGTATACCTACTGGTATGAGATGCTACTAAGAATTCAGAATCACGGTTTCGAGACCCATTCCAACAAAGATTTGTCGTATATCCAGACCTGATGCACGTCAAAGCTGCCATCACTGGCTAAACGTCCTCCCGTTAATGCGTCGTGGAAATCTGGAGAGTGTGGCGGTGAGGCTCAGGTATCATCTGTCCACGATTCAAAATTGCGTTATATGTCCCAAAAATATCTTTGTGTGGTTAAAAAATGTGACTTTAATCAACCCAATAAAATCGAGCAAGCACTTAAATGACACACCCACCCAGCGTATCCACGTGAAAGAGAAGCTGTTGAACAAACCCCTTTAAAGCAGCTGCTCTTCAACAAAATACACAATGTGCATTGTGGTTTGTTGAAACAAAATTAGATACTCATTAGGGTGGAGTTTAAAAGCTCCCGAAAAAAAGTATTTCACAATTTATTAGCCTATATGCGGAAAAGTTTTTACCTATAAGTGTAATCATTTGTGTGAAATTTGAATTTCCTATGAACTAATCTTTGCTGCCCATTTGCCATAGAAATTTTCAAGATTTATGAATTTTTCATGCAGCTCTTCCCTTTTTTTCTGCATGGAAAAAAACAGAACTCGCCGCATGGGGGTGCTTCATATGGAGTTCCGCCACACTTCCACCCTTTGTTTGTCCCCTAACATTTAAAATGATTACCTTATAGAGCTTGGAGGTGTCGACTTTTGTTTCCAGATTTTGGTAATGCAATTCTAGATGCTATTCTTGATCTTATGAATACATCTCGTGCAACACGGCCACACACCGCAGCTAATCATTCAGTAATTAATTTGACGTAGATCTCTACTTCTTGTGAATGGCAACGAAATCTTAAAATACCAATTTCAGCATGAGCGTCCAAAATCAGCAGTTTAAATCCGTTATCAGAAATACTCCTATTCAGTGAAAGTGCTACATTAAGTATGAAAATCATCCCTTATCATGTCCGTCAATTTGTGCATGCCACAAGAAGTTTTTGGGGATAGGAAGACTGCTGAGTTCAGAAAGGAGTAGACTAATGTATTTACCTCCATTGATAATGCTATACTACAGAGAATTTTGCGAAAAATGTGGTTCCGTCTTGATGCGTTTCGTATAACTAATGGTATCTTATAGAAGAGAATTAAATACGTTAAAAAAACTTCAATGGTTATTTCTCATTTTATAAAGATTTCCAAAGATTTTTCTAGTAATTTATTTTTTAAATAAAATCTTCAAACTGTAAAGAGACTTTGTGGGCACACTATATATTTGAATTGTAGAATTTATAATTCTGATAGGGATATGACATCTCGATAATTTAAAAATAATTAAAGCCAGCAACAAGATTAAAAACTAAATTTACCGCTCTGACTAGTCGACCTGTTAGATTATAATTTACGGTTCCTTTTAGCCATAAGTATATTTATCTCAAACTATAAATAAGAAGTGCTAAATATACAGCCTTCACTAATATAATCTTGCGGTATAACTTCTTGAGCACTTTTGCTTAATAATCACCAGTAAAATAGATTCATGTTGTAAATGGTCTAGGTTATATAATTTTAAATTATAAAAACTTGAAAAAGCTGTACGGAAATATATTCAGTTTATTCTCTGTTTCGTTAAACGAACAGTTTTCATTCCACTTTATATAAATTTCAAACTCTAAAGTTATCTTTTTGCTACATCAGTGGCATTGCATCAGATAATGTATTTTTCTATTAGATAATTCGCGGAACTTTCCTTATCACTCCATCTATCTGCAAAAAGATAGTGAATTAAGGAAGTCATAATTACTTTGGCAAATCTGTCTTATCGAAATGAGTGAGAACAAAGTATCGATAGACACTCTCGTCACAGCTGTCAACAACTGTCAATGGTGCTGATTGAAACGTCAAAACACCTCCACGTTATTCCCATATGGAACAAAGGGCATCAAAAAGAACAATAAAATCTAAAATAAAACCTTACTCATTGCTTTGACGCAAAAGAATTTTCCTCTGATGCAACTTAGTTTTCTTTAAATAAGAAATTTCTACGGAAAATTGGTTAATTTCGTTTGTTATTGAGTTTCTTGAATGAAAATGGCTCTGTTCACTTCTTTACGTACTTAAATTTATAGTAATGTTGCAAAATTAGGACAGAAAAGCTAGGAAGTATATATAAAAAAATTTTTTTTGAGGGAATTTAAGATGATAGCATTCCGTCTTTACTTCACCCGTGCGTACTCGTGCTTGTGTCTGTTTGCATGTATGCCTGCTGCTTGCACGTGTTTGTTTCTGCGTGCGCCTATATATGCATGTGTGTTCTTCCCGAATGGGTGTGTCTAAGTGGGTTTCTGCATGAATGTTGTATGCATGTATTTGTGTTAATAGCTGACATATAATCCATATCTCTTGTGTGTTCGTTGATTTTTAAACTAACTTGCTATCGCGTTCACTACGAAAGGGTTCTACTCTGAACACTACTGATCAAAAATTGATGTTTATTGGAATCGTTCTTTGGTTGTGTTCGCTTTTCCTCGCTATTAATGCTGAAATTTTTATAGCACAATAAAACCCCGGTTAACCGAAGCCTGGGTTATCCTATATGCCTCTGAAATCGCAAATCCAAAAAACATGTACTTGTATAAGCGCGAAGGCGAGACTTTTTTGCAACGATGTCTCTACTTTTTCCTCTTAAGCCTTCGCAAGAATTTTCAATGAGTAATTTTGGAATCCTTATATTCACTTTAATGTATATTAACAATATTAATTACGATATTGTTTATCTGTGCAGGTCAGGCGCATTGTGCCCAAACTCGCAAGTGCGAGTATTGTGCCCAACGGAGGTTTAAGGTATCCGAACACGTTCGGAGCAATTTTTTTAAAAATTGTTATATAGAAACACCATAATATGTCTTTTAGATTTGAACTTTATAAAGATTATTAATAGAGTATTATTTTTGAGAATAAATTATCATGAATTTTCAAAAAGCCTAAATTTGTGCTGTTTTTTAGCGAAAATTTTCAAAAACTTCAAAGACGCTAGAGGTCAAACTTTTGTAGTAATTCATATAAAACCAATACTAAAATAAACTACATACTATGGACTAGTGCTTGTACTAGAATCTTAACATTCTTTGGATAAATAAAAATTTTAGAGCTAATCGAACAATCATGATAAGATTTTCAGCAAATTTTTTATGTCATTTTTTCAAATAAAAGGCCATAATTAAAAAAATATTGTTACAATATAGATTATTCTAGTTCATTCACTAGAGAAACAATTGAAGAAAGTGTTCACAAAATTTCAGAACAATCGAATGATAATATCTTGAGTTATCATGTTTGAAGTGTGAAAATTATGCATAAAATCTAGTTTTGAGAAAAATCACATTTTAATTTTGTCACACGCTTAAATTAAATATCTGAACTTTAAAAAAAATTCCTAAAAATATACTAACATCATATTAACTTGAAAAAATGCAGTTTAAAAGAATTTTTGGCAGGTTTCTGTCCCTTTAAATGACAACTTTCGGTTAATTAATCGCCCACTTCCGGTTTTCGATTTGTTATAAAATAATTAATATCTCATCTTCTAATTAACTTACCGACAAAATTAAATATGTTTAAGAAAGGTAAGGGAATGAACTATCCAAAACATCAAAAATTAAAAAAAAAAATGGAATTTTGGCCGAAAATCTACTTTTCAACGTGTTCGGATATTAGCTTGAATAAAGATTATAAGTGTAGCCTGCAAAGAGTCTTTTGAATTTGTTTTTTCACTCAAAACATTTCAGAATTACATACTGTAATTAGATACAAACTAGTAATAGGTGTTCATGGCTTAACCGAAAAAATAGTTATACGCAAAGTCACCCCCCCCCCACACACACTTTAGTTCGCTTAACCGGGATTGTACTGTAATAGCTTCTTGAATTGTGTAAGAAAGAAGTATTTTTTAACATGTGGAAATTTCCCAACCTGCAAAATTCAAATATGAAAAATGCATTACAAATTTATATTGGCTGGGAAGAAACTAAAAACCTGCTTTATAAAATGAAATATATATATAATAATCGGTAAAATTAATGAACGTGCTTTATGATTTATAATGTATGAGTAACATCTACCTATATCGTTGAAAATGTTTTTTTTTCATATATTATGAATTGTTTGTTATTTTACAAGTATTATTCTGTGTGAGATAGAAGTATAGCAATTCCATGTAGTAATATTTATTAAACAAATTAAGCTCTAAATTATTCATAAATGTTGAAAGGCATTTGAGTATAGTTTTCTAGATTTGAGATAAAATTGTTCCTGAAAATACGGTAATCGAAACCCTGTTACATCCACGAATACATTTCTTCTACAAAGGGTCTCATACAAATATAAGGAATAGCCGGAAAATATCGTACCTTGTCTTAAAGAAGCACTAATGTATTAGTCTAGTCGAATTTTCATCAAAAATAGCATTGTTTTTCTTAAATGTACAAAAAAATAGCACTTTTTAACAGTATATATGAATTTTCGATTTTTGAAAGATATTTGACTTTAATTGAAATTTTTAAGGTAAAAAATTTTTAATTTAATTTTCACCACTTTTTACTTTCTCGTATACGCAGTATACAAAGAGAAAGTATTGTAATCGTCAAAAAATTCGAACTCGAGATTTTAAGGAATATCCATGTTTTAGACCTCCCTGAGTCCGAAAAACGCAATTTTGGAATTATGTCTGTCTGTGTATGTGTCTGTCTGTGAACATGATAACTCGAAAACTATTAGAGCTACGGGGATGAAATTTGGTATGTGGTCTTTACACATAATTTGTAGGTTTCTATCAGATTTTGGACAAAATCCGTCAAAGGGAAGTCTGTCTGTCCGAAGTCGTGTGAACAATATAACTCAAAAACTTGAATAGCTAGACGGATAAAATTTGGTACACAGTTTTATCGTCACGAATGTAGGTAAGTATAAAATTTTGGGCCAAATCCGTCAACGGGTTGACTGTCTATCGGTCTGTATAATTTTACTTTTGAAACAAATCTGTTTTCTCCATACGCATGCGTACTGGACGCAATCTTCTGTGCATGATAATTAGCGGCTCCTGCTTGGAGCTTTATCTACCCTTTTGGCTCCTTTTTTCCCTTTTGGCGAATTCTGATCCTGCTCGGATTATTTTATTGCCGTTTGTTTTGTCGTTTCAACGTATGCTGGAGAAACTTGTTGCGTTTTAGGAATAAAGCAGATTCGAAATTTTTACGTGGGGAACTGACTTAATTTCGCTTATTTTTTTTTTATCTCCACTGCGTTAGGAGTTTAGCTTATTTTTTTCCCCTACATGTGTTAGGAGTATACGAGAAAGTTTAGGGGAGAACACTCCCGCTGGTTTGAATAACGATCGTATAAAAATCATTTGTAAATGGCAGAACAACGCTGTTCGAATAGGACTTCTTTCTCTTTGCGAACAGAAAAGTATTAACAAAAGTACTACAAACAGAAAAGTAGTAGCAGACATTTTTTTACCCTTTTTTCGAAACTGTTGAATATTTCAGAATGTAAATATCTACCTGAAATTTTTTACTAGATATCCTTCCTGTATAACACGTACATTAGTGGAATTGCAAAAAATTTCGTTCTATTAAAAAAAGGTTTAAAATATTTTTCAAAACTAACGTTGTTTCTTTTTTAATTTTCTCCTGATCTAATTACGCTATCTTTACGTTCGGGGACTCATTTTAATAGTTTTTTAATAACTATAACTTTCTTATTTAGACTTTTGCTCTCAGGTTTATAGCTTTTTATTTAAACTCGGAAAATCTATTTTTAACTCCCCCTCTCCCTTATCTGTTCCGACAACTGTTTGCTTTTTATGACCAACCCAAGAACTTAAAACAATAAAAGGACGGTTTGATTTTAAAAGGGGGCTTCTGCAGACTCTGCCGAAATTACATTTTTTGCGTTTTTGATTTGATGAATGTATTTACATAGTTTGGAGTAAAACCTGAAATTCTGCTATTCACAATTATGTTGTAGTAAAGCAGCCAAGTTTCCGCATGATGTTAGAAGGGGACTTCTGCGCAGAATAGGATGTTACGTGCTAAAGATCCAACTAATGTGCAAATGTTAATCCTCCTAACCTGAAATTGTTTTGTTTCCCTAAAATTCATTTACATCACTATTTTTATTATTAATTTTTGTTTCTAAATCAGAATTTTACTTAAAAACCAAGAAATTTTACATTTTATTTTGTTTTATTAGAGTTTAAATTTATTTGCAAATAAACAAATTTTGAATTTAATTTGAGTTTTTTAATATTTCTTGTTTTATAATTGCTCTTCCTTGATTTTTTTAAAATCTGAATTTTACTTAAAAGCCAGCAGGATTTTTTTAAATCTGAATTTTACTTAAAAGCCAGTAGGATTTTTTTTAAATCTGAATTTTACTTAAAAGCCAGTAGGATTTTTTTAAATCTGAATTTTACTTAAAAGCCAGTAGGATTTTTTTTTAAATCTGAATTTTACTTAAAAGCCAGTAGCTTTCCAAATTTAGATTTCTTTGCAAATAAAAATACTTTTAATTTTATTTGAGTTTCATTGATATATTCCAGGTTTTATAATCATTTTTCCTGAGTTTTTTGCTTTAAATCTGAATTTTACTTAAAAACGAATAACTTTTAAAATTTATTTGGATTCTTTTAAGTTT
>BGPR01001748.1:197694-224627 GCA_013235015.1 Araneus ventricosus
GAAGTAAGTAAAATACTCAAGAAATGGTTGAAGGAAGTTTCAAATTAAATGATACCATTGCAAATTCCAAACAGAAAAGGGGGGGAATAAGAAACAAATGAAAAAAAAATTGGTCACATCCGTACGAACACATGAATAGTATTAAGCAATGAAGTGAATAAAACAAGGGAAATAGATACCAAAACACATTCAAATTTAAAAGAATGGTATAAATGTAAAACAACTGGTCACATCTACACAAAACGGATGGAAAATAACGAGAAATGAAGTATAAGCTGTACTAGGTGGGGGGAAATGAAAAAAGAATATAACATTCAAAAATCAAATAAAAGCAGACAAATACACAAAAATTCAGACAACGCATTAAGAGACACATATTTCGCACAGGTAACAAAGCAAAAGGGTCTAATCCAAATATATATGGAGAAAAAATTGAATTTCAAATATTGAAAAGGGAAAAAAATATAAATAAGAAGAAAATAATTGTAAATGCCAGCAAACATACACAAAATTTATAGTCTATATAATGTGGGGGAAAATTCTGTTGATAAATTCACAAAATGCTACAAAACATGTTTTGTTCTGGACAAATGTGGAGAAAGATGGAGGCCATGCAAAATTGTTCTTCTGTAGACTGTTGATGAGTAAACATCTTGCGGGAGTGAATTTAGAGCAAGAAAGCATCAAGTGCTTGACATCCTGAATCTCTCCACTAGAGCAGGAACATCTGTAACATATTGTCGATTAATTTGTAAGTTTCGTTTTATTTGAATGAAAACTCTGCATGTTATAAGCAACAATAAAAAAACATGCGGCAAAATTTGGGATTTTTTAAAGAAACCTTTAAATCTTCTGAAATACCGATGCTATATTTACAAAAATGAATGCAAGCAATATGCATAGCGAACAAAACCATTAATAAAAGTTTCAAATCATTATCATCTTCTTGTTAAACGGGTGAGCCGAAATCATTTTTCGTCTTCATCAATTTCTGGTTGGTCCCCTCAATTCCCTCGTGACTCAGTCTCCTCTGCAAATATGTACGATGCTCGATTCTCCACAAATGATTTCGAATCATAAATTTGTATAAATTATAAATTTCTTGCATTTTGCGAAACGGTTCTTAATTTTTAAGTGTGTATCATGAGTTTTCAGAATCAGAGCGTAAAATACATTTAAAGGTTTGCAACCTTATTGCCTTTCAAACCTTCTAGCCATCCCTTGTCAGTGGCTTATTACTTTTATTAATTTCAAATATCCCTAATTGTTTCGAGGGTAAGGATTAGAAAACGATCCCCCAGTTTTAAAGAAGTATATTGTACAATTTTTTTCTTATTTATTTCCCTTAAAAAATAAAAGCATTGTCGGAACTGCCTTGGGTACGTTCCGGCTCCACTACACCCCTGGGATCAACGCAGTAAAACTGGCAGTTTCTAAGGAATATCATTTGTGCATTAAGGTTAAAGGTTTCATATCGCGGTTTAAATGTTTCACATTATGGCGTTTTGGTCTCATATAAAGCATGTTATGACAGTTATCTTTCACGCATCTGCTTGTTATGGTTCAAGATGAAGTTATTTAGGCCGTCACCTGTGGATGCACCGCAACGCTTTAATCGACCACAACGTAATATCAAACAAAGTTGCATCAATTCGCTTGATAACATACATTCACTGCTCTATCATCTTTTTGATGTCATTTTGCAGTTGTCATAGATGTAATATTATTGTGACGGTCAGCACTCGGTTAGATATTTGTACTAATTTTTCATTTTTCCTGCAATAATTATTGTTCTGAAATCTCTATATAAATACGCAATTAACTGGTAATTATTTCATTTCTTGCAGGATTCAGATAAAGAACACAACAACCATCATGGGTCTACACAAAGTCTTCAAGTAAGAATTTTTTTCGTAGGTTTTCATGAAATAATATCACAATTTATGAGTGTATCAGCATTAGAAATGGGCATTTGTTGACATTTTGCATAACGGAAGTAGATTTAGGCTTGGAACTCCGGTATTCAGAACTCATTACCAAGAAAACTTGTATTTAAAGTCTGTTATTTGGCGCATCCACATTCACACAATGTATAAGGTTTAAAAAGAAAAGCTTTAGAATTAAATGAGCTGAAACATATATTAAGAACTAAACGGTGGTCATAGATTACAAAATTAAATAAATATTTATGGAAACGAAATGCGAAATGCGTGTTATAGAATTGCGATATATGCATATCATGTGTTCAATGTTGCACTGCCACTGTGAAATAAACAAAATAAATTTTAAAAATAAATAAGAACCTTCCACCTAGACACTTATTGCTTAGAATTAAGAACTTACTACCAAGAACGCTAGCATCTAAACTCTGTTACTTGGTGGGTCCACATTCACAGAGTGTTTAAAATTAGGGTTAAATTATTTCATACTGCTGAATAATTTGAATTTTTCAAAAAAAAACGCTTCGAACAAACAGCAACATTTTGTATATGGTTTTAAAAAAATGTGATGATGAACCCTTTGACCTTCTATAACCTCCTAATTTGAGGGCATATCTTATTTAGGGCATTTATTTTAATTTCAATCCATATGAGGACGTAAAAGTCTCCTGGGGAACATAATTGGGTCCAAGTGATTTTTGTCCTTCAAATTAATAACTGCGCTAACTTTATTAAAAAGTTGAACATCAAAATTTCTGGAATCCGATACACAAGTCATAAACGACATTTTAAGCGAATATTTAAGATGACATCCACTAACGCAACTTTATTAACTAAAAGCGATTTTTTAATATGAAATACGAGAATTTTAATGGTATTGAGTTTTTGAAATTTGAATGGAACTCATTTTTAATTGCCACTCCTCTAAAATTGAAAGTTCCCCGAAATTTGAACGTACAGTTAAAAATCAATACATTCATGACTCACTATACACCTTATAATCTGAAAAGTACTTAAATTTAACAAATATTTTCGAGTAATTTTTAAATATCTGTCTAGTAATTTTAATTTTAATCCATACTGATAAACCATTTATCTACGAATCCTTATGGAATAAGTAACTTATGTATGTTGATTTTCAGAAAAAGAAATTGTCATTAGCAATCAGTTCGACCATTTTAAGATATTGCGTATCTGTAGAAAACTTTGAAAACAAATACATGAATATTTGCATAATCTTACGAAGGCGTCCATAATAAATTTCGCTTCCTTAAACCTTTGAACAAGACGATCATCAATACCGCTTTCATAGTTGTTGGATATGGATCATTTGACTCATTATCATATGTGTTTCTGTATACTCATAGAATAGCAATTAGATAGTCTTGATGAATTCATACTTAATGGGCACAATGCATCAAAACATGTTTTGCCGAACTCCCATTCGTTCCGCCTTCGGGGGGATTTCTGTAATGATGGGTAATTATTATTCTCTAGTAGGATCATAGATCCTGTTTGGCTCCCAGAATCAATTTCTTCTTAATGACCGTTCACTAAATCAACGAGGTGGTCTTCATGAACGCATCGGAAGGAATTAACGTCATCGATTCCACCCAAAGGCAAATATTTACAACTTCTCAGTTTCATAGCCTTCTAATATGCGGAAGGCTATTGAATGTGATTTCCAGGTGTTGGAAACAATATTTATTACTGCGTTAATGATGTCTAGGTATAAGACGTTTCATATTTATTTCTGCTTGAAAATTATAAATAAACATGCAGGTTAATTTTCTTTTAAAGTTGTGTACGTCATTTCGAGTCATGAAATATCTTTATTTGTTTCAGCCTATAAACAAAAATGTCAGCGATTTACTTCCGATAGTTTGAAGTACGAAGCAAAATTCTAGCTGCCTCGAATTTTGTAAATTATAACTAAAAAAATCCCACGTTTCCATTTTTAATTGACAATTTTGATTAAAATTTTTCGAAACTGTCTCCTCTTTTTATTTATAACTAAATTGTCCATATTCAAGAAAGACAAGCAAGACTTTATTTTAAAAATTAACTTCCATTCTAGCTTTCACTACTCTATAAAATACGTTCACTCTGATCTAACCAATGCGAACGAATCAATCTGGAAAAAGTGATTTAAACAGTGAAATATAAGGGTCGTTCAAGTTAAACACAAAGTCTGTAATGTCAGAAATATTTGTGATACGGCCACGAGATGGCAGGGTAGGCGAGCTGGTAATATGACGAAACTACATAGAATGTGTGTATTTCCAGAGACAACTTCGCTACGAACAGTAATCATTTGTAACAGTAGATGTGTCTGATGAGTACGTCCAAGCAAGTAGCAAATACAAAGTGCCTTTATTCAATTTTTATGTAAAGAAGGTGCAGAAAGATTGTCGTATGGTAATTTGCCAGGAACATTTGATCCGATATCATAAGGACGGGAAAGCATTCTTAGAACGCTTTGTGGCTACGGATGAAACATGGTCCAACCAGCAACAAAATGCTTGAGCCCGGAATGGAGACATCACTCAGGCCAAAGAGGGTCCAGTAATTTGCTGGAGTTGGAAAGGTCCTGTTAATCTATTGATATAGCTATCCTTTAGTATTCAGGGACCGGTGTTGTCTGAATGGCTGCCCCGTCGGGCCACTATCTACACTCAATGCTATTGCGGCACGTTTCAGAAATTTGGAAGGACTATTCACAGCAAGCGGCCAGGTAAATTGTCACAAGGTGTGCAAGGCCAAAGCAGCAAAAGGCACTCTGCGTGCTTTCCGCTGGGAAGTGTGGGATCAGCCGCCTTACAGTCCTGATCTATTGCTTTGTGATTATCATGTGTTAGGCTTGTTAAAGAAGGCCCTGAAAGGTCAACGCTTCACCTACAATCAAGAGGTGCGTGATGCTTGGAAGAGTGGTTTCATCAACCAGTCTTTGTCCTTCTTCAAGAAAAGTATCGAAACACATGTACCTCGTTGGTACATTTTCCTGAACAATGGGGGTGATTATCTGTAGGGTCTCTCGGAAACCTCTTTACTGTGCTTGTCGATTGCTGTAGTTTTTACTTCCCAATAAATATTTGTAATTTTTCAGACACCGGTCTATGTTTCACTCGAACGACACTTATATTTTATAAATGCTTCTTAATTCTTTCTGCTGATATTTCCAAATTGTTTTTAATTTATTGTGTAGTGTTAAAAAATTTTGGGATGCTTCTGTCGCCATACCCCTCCTTTTCCTTCCCGCTTGAAGTTCTGAAAGTGTAGCCACTTAAGTTGCAAGTATTCAGTTCCCCGCATGCATATTCAATAAGTACTTAATTATGTACTAATGCGTTTATTAATCAGTAGCTGAAGCCTGGCAAAAAAGTTGTAAATTGAAAAAAATAAGAACTTTCTGTCTGTCAAACCCGGTAAGAAAGATAATCAAGATTTCCTTGCCTGCAAAGGTTTGCTAGTAAGATATTCTATTACCCACTATAAAACTTTCAATAAAACGGCGAAGAACAATTTTTGGCTTGATAGAGGTGAACTTTTAATAAAAAAATTATCATTAAGCCGTTTATAATTTTTAATTAATTTTAACTAAAAATTTAACTTCAAAATAAATTTTCTCAATTATTTTTCCTGCATTCATTCCTCTCGTTTATAATGATTTAAACACGCAGGGAAATTATTGTCGTATTTATCTACAAGCAAAATTTTATGGTGCAGAATCATTATTAATTTTTATTTATCATTATCAGTTTTCGAATTTTGGGTTGGTGAAGAATTATTCCGCAATGGAAAAACGCTAAACCCCGTTTCTAATATGGCTGGAACTGCACTTCTCTACAGTACCTTCTTCCCTTGAAACTGTGTAGAAGAACGCGTTTCTGCACAGGCCCAGCAGAAAGAAATCGGAACTGAGTTAAAATGCTAGAAGCTTTGTCTTTCTACAGGGTGGCAAACAATTTTCCCCCGCTTTTTTGCGGATGATTGAAAGCTCTACAAGAATAATTGCTTTAGATTTTTTATAGGTTTATATTTTAGGTGCAAAATTAATAAATTACTGATTAAATTTATGCACTTAAAAAAAGTTACGGTACTGTAGTTCCTTAGTGCCTATACCGGAGATAAAACTTTTGCAGGAAGAACATCGGAAGTATATGGAAGAGAGCGAAAAGCGAGCCCAGAGACTCCGACAGCTCTTGGAGGCTGCAGAAGCTGAGAGGCGAGACCTTGCTGCGCGGCTGGACGAAGAGAGAAGGTAAAATCAATTGCCTATCTAAACATTATCTCTCTACTAGGCGCATATAAAATCTGTGGCGTGAGTCTATTATCAAAGTTTCATTATTTAGTACTTTGCTGACTACTAGAATAATGAAATTAGTAGTCTGTAGTCTAGGATCTGGGTAACAGTATCTAGTTGCATGTTAAAAATACTCTATTACCTTTCCTGCGATCAGAGTAAAATGCAAACCAGAAACATTTGAAGATGACTTGAACCTTCTTACCATATTATTTTTCTGATACTGCATAGCACAGTGGCAATTTTGATGCGGATTCTACAACGGGGATCTGCGTAACCGCCATTTAGGGGAAAGTGGGGTAACACCAGGTAGCTAAGGCTCGAAGGCCTGCTGGAGCTAGACTATTCGACATAGAGCTTGTCAAATTTTATTAAAATACTAGCTGCGTGGCCCGGCGTTGCACGGGCTATCTCGAATAATGCGTCATTCCCTGGCAGAGAGAAGAACATGTGAATATTCATTGTTTATCGGAGTACAATGTATCATTCCAGAAAAGTCACAGTTTCATTACTTTTTTCATCAATGATTTTTTTATTAAAAAAAGTCAAACTACCAGGTTTTACCCCACTAATGGAGTAAAACCGGGTACGTTATGGGAAAGTGGGAAAACTGGATTTTCAGTGAAAAAGTAGCAATCATTTTTATTTTATATCACAATTTAAGAATATTATTTACAAAATTCACATGTAAAGCTAGTTGTCTTCTTCCTCCGCGCCACTGCAGTTTTTGTGGGCACAGCTAAGAAGTTTCTACATTGCATTTATCCTTCTCATTTATTTAAATTAGAAAATATATCGATAAAATATAAACAATCAACGTCTGACATGTTTTTATCGTCTTCATCGGCGGAATCATCGATACTGACTGTCCCGGTCTTACGCCACTTGGAGTACCCGGTTTTACTCCGAGTGCAGAAGTTATAAGAAGCGAAATAGAACGGCGCAATTATTGAAGCCAATTGTTGATGGGGGATTGTTATTGTTTGATGGGGTATAAATCGTTAGTAAGCATTTAATAAGCTGGACTAAATTTAGTTTTTATAACTGTAATGATCATTAAGTAAGAATAGTTTCAAATCAAGCGAACATTAGAGTTGACGCCTTAAAACAAATAAACCTTCAAAGATGCAGTGAATTCAACAACAACAAGGAAACTATGACCATTCTTTTTTCTTGACTAGTAGAGTGTAATTCAGTATCTGTCTGCTAGACGGGAAAAATAATAGCGCCAGAATCAAGGGCACCCGGTTTCACCCCACTTTTCCCTACTATCCGCTTAATGCTTCCATGCAGTAAAAAGAAAAAACTGCAATGGACGAAAGCGTCCCCTTAAGGTGGGGATCAGAGAAGTAGCCCAAAATATCGGATGAGGTGGCTTAGAAGGTTTAATTGCACGCACAATGATCTCCTAGTTTTTGAATAATGCTGTTTTAAAATGCCCGATTCCCTGAATATCCGTCGTGTCTTAGACCTGTTGCACGTTAAATCATACGTAGCTGATCAAACGTCCTCCCTCTGGTGTGGTGCGGAAGTTTGAAGAGGGGTGCCATCTCAGGTGACGTTCTCGTCATCTGACCGTTCAAAATTACGAGGTCCGTCCCAAAATAACCTCCTGTTGCTTCAAAACGGGACTCAAAATAATTAAACTAAGCTGTTTTAGAATGCTGCCAGAGGATCGAAACCACCATCTTCATTCTCCGATTCACATTTCTCATCCTACCTTACCCGCTTGACCGCTGGTGGGACGATTCAACTGTCTTACCATTAATCGATGAAATATTCATTCCCCTTGCGGATTTGATTCCTGGAAATATCCTGTGGATCCTTTAAATTCTCTGCCCTGCTATTGTAACCAATAGTACCGTACCATGTAATACAATAGTACCATATGTATGATGACTAGATTGATTGCTAATGGGCGAAGAGAATCGAAAGGGGTGATAGACCTTATCGTCCAACGAGGGGAACACTTTCCCGTTTCCTCGTCAGAATCCTTTAACAAAGAAGTCTCATACAGCTGTCTATAATAAACTTTAATATGTAAAAATAAATAAAAATAGATTGAAATTAATTATTGAATTTTTGGTGATTGTTGCATGGTAGCTTAGTTGTAACCTGCCATCAGGGGTGTAGTGGAGCCGTTCCGGCACTGCTTTCTAATTTTTTAATTTACCGGAACGCTGCGGTTTTTTTACGAGATATAAATAGGGAAAAGTTGTTAAGATACTTCCTTAAAATAGCGTGATCTTTGTTTGATCTTTACCCTCGAAAATATGAATAGTATTTCAATTTAACAAAAGTTATAAGCCACTAGCAAGTGGTGACGGGGACGGGTTAAAAGCATTAAGGTTGCGCACATTTGAATATATTTTATGTGCTGATTCTGAAAACTCATGATATTTTCTATATTTATCATTGTTATGATGTTACTTTGACATTACTTAATTTTAGTATAACTTGAAATCAACATAAGTTTTTTTTTAATTTATTTTTTAACATCTTCATCATATTCCTGCTTTAAACTGTAGTACTACTCATTATGTTAATCTTTGATCAAAAATAAAATAGTAACTGTAAAATACGCATTGTTTTAGTTTTGACGTTTTATTATTTCTCGATTTCAATACTTAGATAAAATAATTGTACATTTTGAATATAAAAAATATATATGTATTTGTGTGAAGTGATCACCTACTTACCCTCTTTGTCACCCTCTCTATTATCCCCCTCCGAACAATTTCACCCAGTCAGACCGTTCCGGCACTGCTTAATAACAGTCTGCTATTGTCCTATTTGAAACACCATTAACGACTTTGATGCGAAAGATAATAATTTTGTCTTTAATGAAGTAAATACTTACGCAAGATTAATTTGCGAATACTAAATCAATAATATATTAAAATTATATGATTAATGTGTTTTTGTCATGCGGTTTTATGTGGAATCTCATCTGTAACCTTAGATTGTCCTATTTGAGGAGTAAGGGTAAGGTTGCTCAAGTCGTACCACAGCCTAAGTCGTACCTATTCCATTCTGACTTTGTTTACGTCGAATCAGAAACTCTGACGGCAGTGCGATGACTACTAGCATTGGCGATGCTATTTCCATTATTTAGAACGGAGCTTTGACGCGTTACAACGCAACATCGAAGAAAAATAAGTTTTCTGTAGTTTTCTTATAGTTTCCGTGCATATTTCGTAAGACGTAAAGCAATAATATTATTAATAACATTTTATTATTTCTTAAGGTATCATTCTGTGCTATTTGAATAGTTTCTTTATGGAGTAATGACGCTTTGGTTCAATCCATTCTTTTTAGGATGCTTACTTAAAACTTTACACTTGCTGTTGCTTAAGTCGTACCAGAAACGAACCTTAAGTCATACCAGTTATCCCTTAAGGATCTCTCGCACATCTAAAGAAACATATCATTTATAGAAAGATAATATTGTTCTTTTTAATAGGTAATGTGCTTTTTTCCAATTTTTAGGCAGGGTCCAAAAATGTGGCAAAACGTACCGATAATAGAGACAAGAAGATATGGCGAAGTATGGCGTAATGAAAATCACCGATAGGTGATCTGGGCTTCAACGAAAGTATAAAAAATTCCCAAAACTTCACCTTCTGGTACTAAATAAACATTATGAATTTAGAAAACAGAAAGGTTTGACAGAGGATTAACTCAAGATTGAATAGTTTACTCAAATAGTAATACAAGGTATTTTTGCTTCATGTGCTGCCAAGGTACGACTTAGGTGGTACGAATTAAGAACCGGTTTCCTTAGTCGTACCGATGTTATTACTTTAAGATTTGTTTATTTCCTTCGGCATACTACGTGTATTTTGAACTTTAATGGCTAAGATAGCTGCAATATTCATACAAATTGTGAATAATGGAGAATTTAATCCTTCATTTAGTAAAACCTGCTTTTTGTAGACTTTTTTCCTTAGGGGGTACGACTTAAGCAACCTTACCCTACATAAACAGTATACAATGACCTTTCATTCGAAACGTAATAAATATAACTGCGTTTTCAGGTCTTTCAAAAGAATTCCTCAACTGTAGGTCGCAGAAGGTTATGGTAGAAAACATTAGTCCTAGTTATGAAGAACTTAAAAAGAATTTAAATTAGTTTTTACGAATTCAGTGTGTTTTGAAAAAATGTGTTATTAAAAAAGTTGTTAATTCTGCTAAATAACGTATTACTATCGTATAAGGTGCATTATGAACTCCGCTAACTATACTAAATTTCGTATTTCAAACTAAAGCAGGAAATAAAAGATGTTTTCTGACTGTTTCTGAAATTCTTAGTTTTTGAAAAGAACGCTGCTAAACAGACATTTCTCTGTTAATATTAATCGTACATATGTTGTAAAAAAGCTGTATTTTCTTAACTACTTCAATAAATTTTCACAATAATTGCAGTTAAAATACTAGCACCTTATAACCAACAGAAATGATTCGTTACCTTATGAAGAAAGCAAAAAAAATGTCTTCTAAACTTTTCAGCATTAGAATTAATTATATATATCATGAGCAAGATTTTAACATCATCTCTTCTTTTTCTATTTTTCAGTTAGGCAAGCAAAAGGGTTATTGTCTCTTCCCGTTAGATTCGTATATTTTACAGTTTTTCTTAAAGTTTTTAAAAATACGCTATTTCTTTAATAACAGTTACAATTAATAAAAATTTACAAAAATTATTAAAATTTAATCAAAAATTAATTAAACTCTTTATATTATACAGAATGGTTCATATGCAGCAAATTCTAATAAATACAAAAACAAACAATAGAAAATTAAAAATTAAAAAACAAAAAACTAGAAAATATATATATAAGAAACAGTGATGGATCAGCATCCGGTGATTGATGCAATCACTGGATGCTGCTGCGTTGGGCGCGCAAAAAGGTGTCGTGTTATCATTATTGATTACTTCTTCTGTTTCTTATATATATATTTTCTAGTTTTTTCATTTTTAATGTTTTTTAATTTTCTATTGTCCATTTCTTTAATCTCAGAATTGATATACATCCTGCCAGAACGGGCAAGAGTTCAAATTTTGATATTTATTGTACTTAAATATATATATTTTTTGTTATTATTTCAGAAAGGTAGAAGAACTAGAATTTCGAATTGAAGAAGAAAGCATAGGAAAAGATGATTTACAGGTAGTTGTTTCTATATGTTTTTTGTAATTGCGTTAAAATAATGCAGCTATTTGTGAGTGGATTCATGAATTGATTTAAGACAAAGAAAACAGTTTTGGGAATCTAAAGCATTTCACTGACTTGTGTTTTATTGTATAACTAGCAAAAAACTTTTAATTAGCTGAAAATTTAATCAGTATATAATTTTACTAACTGATAGAAATATTTCCTAAAAATTTAACTTAAGAACCTTGAATAAATTTTGCATTTTTTCATAAAATGCTAGAATATACAGTGGATCCCAAAACTGAGTATACACCACTAATGTTCTTCATTAAACGTCTAAAATAGAACCGTAAAATGTTCATTTAAGTTTAATACTTATAGAAATGTTAAAATACTCGTTAAAGAATGTATTAAGAAAGGAAACAAAAATGAGGAAATAATAATAACTTATTTGGCTAAATTTTTATGTTGAAGTTCCAAATTTTAGAGTCACAAAATTGAGTATACACTTCATAAAAATTTCAATTTGACCTTCCCTATTTTTCTTAAAATAAATCAGTATAGTGAATTTTATGCTACAATGCACCAGTATTTGATATCCATGGGAAATGGTTTTTTAATTATCAAAATCAGCTCTAGAATTGAAATAAGTATTGGTACTCGGAAACTTGTAATTCGAATGTCTGAGGAAGGCAAATCTCTCCTTGAAATTGCCAAGATTGTTCGGCTTGCTCATAGATGCATACAGAAAATCATCCAAAAGTTTAAAAAGTCTGGATTAATAACAAATAAGTCTGGTAGAAGTAGGAAAGGAATTCTCAGTTCGACGACTAGGATAAACATTATTAGACAAATACGAAAAAAATACTAAAATGAGTGCTGTAAGAATTGCTACATCGACGTCTACAGCTATAGGAAGGAGTATTTCAGCAGAAACAATGAGACGGGTGTTCAGAAAAGCTAATTATAAAGGTAGCATAGCCAGAATAAAAAGCTTCATTTTCAAAATCAATAGAGATAAAAGAATTGCTTTTGCTAAAAAGAGTATCTCGGAGCCCGAAGAATTTTGGAATAACCCCAGATAGCACGTACATTTGCAGCATAAATTTGATTTTTACTTGATATCATCTTGTCATGGCAAATTTGACGCGTCGATGTTGTAGCGAAACTGCTGCAAAGTAACGAGGCAGAATCGCCACCCTCGCTTGCAAAACAAGTTTGCTCTGAAGATATCATGACGAATTTCGCACCACGATTGCAAAACAAGTTTGCTACAAAGATGATAGCACACTTAGAGATAATATTTGTCTATGTTTTCAAAAACATCCAATTTTTAATAGCATCTCCTAAACCGTCCTTCTTTTTCATTAATTCAATAAACCAATGATAATTTGTGAAAAAACTAACTTTTTTATAAAAAAAAAAAATTGAAACATTTTCTATCTTTTTACTAAATATAGAACTCGCACTTTAAAGAAAACTATATTGCCTTTTTTTTAATGTTGAAAATTTAACGTTTATAAACAAAATTAAACATAAAAAACAGTCAATGTTTGTTGAAAAATAATAACTTTCATTTTGTCCCATTTTAAAAGTAATTACTTGTGAACTCTAATTTCATAATTTATTCTTCTAGCAAAACGTATTTATTAGCGAAAATCGCTCTCTCTTTGACTTCAAATCATATTCTCAACTGGAAATTTAAAAAAATTAATGAAATCAAGAAAACAGCTTAAAATAAATCGTACAGATACAGATGTATTAGCGCAATCTATCTTCTCCTCACAGAGTTTAGCTGGCCGAGTGGTGAGAGCGTCAGGTTTAGGAATCGGGTAGGTCGCGGGTTCTAATCTGAAGTTGTGCTTGTACTCTGTTTTTGCTATAATTTGCAATGAGTTTGACGTGAGAAGCTTGTGGCAAATTTGACGCGTGGTGACTATCTCGTCTGCGTTAACGTGCTGCAAACTTGTTTCAAGCTTGCACTCTTGTGTTGTCAAATTTGTTGCAAGCTTGCAGATTTGCAGAGCAAGATTGCTGCAAACTAAAATTGCTATATGGGATGCCATATTCAGTGAGAAAATAAATTTAACTTTTTTGGAAGTGATGGTCGAAGCTATGTATGGTGGGAGTCTTAATTCTGAACTACTTCCCCCAAACACCATTCCTACAGACAAACATGGGGTTCTATGTCTGCAACTGGAGTGGGAATTTAGTTTTTATCTATGGCACAACGGAGAAAATAAAATATTTGAATATACTGACGAAAAATTTAAAACAAAGTTCACAGAAACTGAGCTTAGGATCAAATTTTATTTTTCAACAAGACGACCCCGAATATACAGTCGAAATTCTGGAGTTATGGTTATTATACAATTGAAAATGAAATTGCATACTCTACCTCAGTCCTCTTACCTCAATATAATAGAAAATTCTTGGTCAGAATCGTAAAAATCTGTTCAGAAACACAACATTAGGAATAAAAAATACTTAAAAACTGTGCTACAAGAAGAATGGGCAAAAATAACCCCTCAGATAACACAACTCAATACCACGCCGTTTAGAAGCTGTTTTGAAAGCGAAAGGATATGCAACACAATATTAGTCGATCTTATTTTTCTTTCTGTTAACGAATTAGACTGACTTCATACTCAATTTTGTGCTAAGAAATTTGTAACTTTGACGTAAAGTTTATATTAATAAAAAATTATGAATTCTTCATTCTTGTTTATAAGTTTTATATGTTTCTTAATGTGTCTTTTATTATATTTTCAGTTCTTTTTAAACGTGAATTTAATGTAACATTTTTATATCTTTAATGAAGAGAAAGAGTGGTGTTTAGGGTCAGTTGGGGTAATTGGGGACGAATTTTGCAGACTCTGGCATTTTTTTCTCATGCGATGGAGAAGAGGTCTATATTTTTTGTGAGTGCATAATCATATTCTGACGGGTTCGTTAAACAATGCCTTCTTTCAAAAATAATTTATTAATTAATGAACCTCACTTTTAGAAGCGTTCTTATTTTACCCCGAAGTGTTCCCAATTGCCCCGGAGAATATGGGGGTAATTGGGAATACGTATTTCGGCTTCTGATTACAGTAACAAATAGATATGAATAGAATATATTTTAAATGATTAGAAATTACTGTATATTGCCACAAAATGCAATTAACTGCATTTCCCCAATTATCACAAAAAACTTTTTTGAATGTTTTTCAGCAAAAATATCTTCTAGTTAATGGAATATCGCATATAAACTATTTACAATCATACTATTATTTATAATCATTCTAACTCAAATTTTGTAAAGAAAAGTTGGGGAATGAATTTTTATAGAAACTGAAATAACTGAATATTATGACACACTAGAATGAAATAATTAGGATTTAAGAATCACACATAAAAATTAGTAAAAACAAATAGTTCAATTTAGTAGTAGAAAGTAGATTTTTCCACTTGAAATCGAACGTTCTATTCACTATTCTACTAATTTTTCTTTGACATTTACACAATCTTAAAACTAAGTACTTCTTTTATACAACCTACTTCAAAGATAGCATCTGGGAATATAGCTATAACTTTTAACTAAATCTCGGAGATCGCAAACTGGTCATTCACCACCGAAACAAATTTCGATTTAGCCAAATTGCTGGCCCTCAAACCTGTCATATCCAATTCACCACTGTCAACTCCTTGATTACTGGAGACGTCCGAATAATGTGCCTTCATTCTGGCACCTACAACGTTATCGATAAAACCAAACACATTAGTTGAAAAATCAGTCATGGATGATTCCAGATAAATTACTTCCTCCATCTCCGCAGCCCCCCGTTTCTTGTTGAAAAGAGCCAAAATCGTCATCTTCAGATTTCTCCATCAGTACCACGTTTTCTTCTTTGTCGTCATCAGTTTTCTTGTTTTCTTCCATACATCAAGTCAAACAGCTACATATCATGATTAACAAAGAACTTTCATACATAAAAAGCAATATGTATGTAGATCATATGGTAAATTGTTTTAAAATGCCAGTTGTTAATTTAACATAAAGTAGGGAATTTTACTGATGGGACCAAACGCAAAGATGCTTCTAGATTTAAAATTGTTTCCTATCAGATAATAAAATATTATAAATGCATAAAAAATAAAAAGGTTTTGTTACATTAGAAGCCGTTCCCAATTACCCCGCAGTAAAAATTTGCAGGGGTAATTAAGAACACCAACCTGTTTTTCAAGATGAAATCCAAAAACGAAAATTGAAGTTTCCTCGTAATTGGTATATTCTACAGATCCAAGAAATATATAAATTAGCAACTCAGCTTGCATATAACCGGCGTAAAATGAAACTTAAGAAATTTTGATTTCTCTTTTCTGAACACGGTTGCAATTAAAGGTAACAAACGTTACCGAATAACATTGAAAAATATAGAAAAGTGGTTTACTTCTTCCTCTAGAGTGTCTTAACCAAAGCACGTGCTTTTTAGATCGCTAGTCCCTAACCAGTGTGCCCTGTAGTCACCGTTCCCAATTACTACTTGTTCCCAATTTCCCCGCCTGACCCTACTCAATTTTTAGAGCCATTGTATATATTTCAGCAAATAACACATAATAAGTACAAACACGTACGAGTTTTTGTAATTAATTTCATTTAGCACTATCATCTTTTTTAAAAAAATAATTCGAATAGCTGCTTTGTGAACATATTTATTTCTAATACCAAGTTTTAATAAAAAAGTAACCTTTACTGAACAAAGATAAAAAAAAACCTTTTCCTATTGCTTTATCAGCTGTTTTCTATGAACATGGTAATAACTTCTTCTGTTTATTCTAGCTTTCATTACGTTTATTCAAAAGATAAATTCCTAATAAAAAATAAGGCCGCATATTAAATTTCAATGAAATTAAAAAGAAAAAAATGGTTTTCATATTAAAGTCTTTACATTACTTATTGAATAAGAAATAGCACATAATTACTGATGGTATTTACTTTACCATTTAAACCATACAAAGATATTATCAAACTATATCTTGTACTCATTTACTATTGTATAGCAACGGATTCGGAAATCCTCCGCGCTTTTGCGCATTCGCCGGGCGGAGTTATTTTCATCAAAACAGGGAGGAATGTGAAGAATGGAAAGGTGATGTTTACATTTTATTGTGCGTGATCTACGGAAATGCACTCATATAACTCATTGCCTGACACCCCTTCCGGTGTAAAATCGTCCAAAAGTGGTAGTCTCGGAATCCGTTGCTGAACAGTACTTTATCTTATTTTTTATCATGTTTTTATTTACTGTGTTTAAAAAATTTATACATTAACCCTTTAAAGGGCCCTTTTTTTCTTGTAGTGGAATACTAAAATAATTTGGAATTTAGATTACTTTAAGAAAAGAAATTCATTTAACTTATTGGATGATATTAATTTTTTGTTAATTAATTTTATTCATTAATAATTAATTACCAAGTCAAGACACTTCGGTATGGTTTGAGACAAGAAATTAGAGCACTTATATTAATGGTTTGATTTCTAATTAATGTAATGATTTCTACTTCATCAAAAAATTTGGCTAGAACTACCTTAAAAATTTCTTTAAAAATTGATGAATTTGGTGGGAAGTCTACTTCCCACGGCTTTAGAAAGGGTTAAACTGATTTCTGGCTGAAATCAATCATTACTGGAAGATCTTCGTTTTGAATAATTAACATTATTTTCCATTATACTTAAAACAAAGTATCCCATTAATTTCAAGAAAAGTCAGATAATTTTATGAATCGAAATTTGAATTAGAAAAAAGTAGTATTTACGCATTCACTTAAACTGTTAAATGTTACAAAATTTACGAGTCATATTTTTAACAGTAAGGAATTTTAAACTCCAAATAATTGAAAACAATTTTTGTGCTAATTTTATAAGAAAGAAACAAATAAATCCTGAGTGCTATTGCGATGAAATATTGAAGTTGACTCCCAGATGAAATATTATTATTTTAAGATACAATTTTTCCTCATTGTTATTCGTGATAGTAACCTTTTTCAGAGCATAATCAACTAAGTATATATTTTCAAGTTTTAGTAAGTAATTATCTCACATTTTGCGTTGTATCTATCAGTCAAAAGCTTTCAACGCTCTTCCCTCGGGCGAGATAGAAATTACGTCTCAATTATTACCTATAATTTGCAGGAAGGCATTATCATAGAGTCACATATAAATAACATATCCATTCGTTTCAAAAGCTATTAGGGTACTTCGCAAGCGTTGCATATAAATAGGGATTAAATATAGTCCTCGGTTATGTTCTTAAATATTAAACCATCGCCCGCTGTTTCAAGGTTAATGAGCTAAAGTGAAATTGGAATGTTGTTTCTTTAGATGGAAAGAGAAAAGGAGCGCCAGAAGATCGAGGATCTGGAGCGGAATCTGGAACAGGAAAAGCGCAAAAATGAAATGATTTCCAGAGGAGCCTCTCCTGTGAGTAATTATCCGTATTTTGATTAATAAAAATAAATGTAGTAGCCTCTCGATTATCTGGCTCGCGACTATCCGTTCTAGTTTTAAACCAGAGGGAGTGTTCTCCCCTAAACTTTCTCGTATACTTCCCCCAAAAGGTGCCGTTTCTCCTCCCCCCGCGTGTCTAAAAAAATTCGAACCTACTGTTATCTAGAATCCAATGACTATCAGAAGATTTTTCATTATAGTGATTGAAAAATATCTAGGTAAAAATTCAAAGAGATGCGTACCGATTAAAACGCATCTATCGCACACTGCTAGGTTTCACTCTTGCTGTCTCAAGGACAAACTGACGTGATTCGCTCCTTTCGGGAGCACAGATGATTGCTTCCGTATGCATGCGCGTGGAGATAGCGGATTGGTTTCAATGGTAAATTATACAGGCCGACAGACAGTCAACCCTTTGACGGATTTGGCCCAAAATTTTATACGGACCTACATTCATGACGATAAAACTGTGTACCAAATTTTATCCATCTAGCTATTCAAGTTTTTGAGTTATAGTGTTCACATGACTTCGGACATACAGACAGACAGACTTCCCGTTGACGGATTTTGTCCAAAATTTGATAGATACCTACAAATTATGTTTAAAGACCACATACCAAATTTCATCCCCGTAGCTCGAATAGTTTTCGAGTTATCGTGTTCACAGACAAACATAATTCCCAAATTGTGTTTTTCGGACTCAGAGAGGTCTAAAACGTGGAGATTCGTCAAAATCTCGAGTTAGAATTTTTTGACGATTACAATACTTTCTCTTTGTATACTTCGTATACGAGAAAGTAAAAATAACTCTCTGTAATGAAACGGGGAATAATTTTCTTTCTCAAGGCTTTTTTGGAAACTGAAAGCTGTCGGTTTTGATTCTTTCGGCTTTGGTCTACCTTTCCACGTTAATGTAATCGCTTCTCAATGATGAGGAAAATAAGTTTAAAATGTTTTTGAAAAAGTGAAACCTACGTTTTACATTAATGTGTTATTTATTTCAAAAGTGTATGTATTCATACTGTACAGTGTACGTGACTTTATGTTTCCTGCCATTAAGCTAGACATAATAAAATTTATCTTATAATTGTACAGAATTGTTATTCTTGAACTATACTTTTTCGGTAATAAATTTTTTAAACATACAATACATAAGAAACATTTATTAACCTTCCAGCGGGCGCGCGTATACAAGAGATACCTGCATTGTGCATCTTATTACATATATATATTGTTCTTTTATAAATTTAAATACAATTTTTATTTATAAAATCTTTGTTTACTATTAAGCTAATAAATACAATTAACATAAATAAAAGTTGCATTTATTTTTTTGTAAAATAACACGATATATATATATGTAACGATATGTCGTAACATTTGCGTAGGCGCGCCGGCTAGAAGGTGAAGAACTGGCCAGTACTTAGTGATCAGAAAAAATGAATTTGTATTTATATATATAAATTATTTTACGAATACCCATATTTTACGAATTCATTTTAGGAAACTAAGTTATTTAAAATAATTGATTTTTATAAGTGATGGGAAAATCACATTCGCGTGATTTATTGATCTAAATAATTATTTATTGTACGAAAGATTCCATATCATCTTTTGACGGCAGGTGTAATGAAAGGGAAAAAAAATTTGAAACCATGAGTATACCCCAAAGCGTGAAAATGAGTGAATTCTTGAACTTGATTGGAATTGTAGTAGGATTGTTAGTGGTCGGATTTTTAATACTAAAATTATATTTCTCAGCTTCTTTGTATTACAAATAAAAGCGCAAAGATATTAACTGAATATTTTGAAATACAATCGACCCACCTCGTCATTGATTTATATGACACTCATTCATGAACAGTTATAATTGATAAAATATAGCAAAATTAATTTAAATATAAATTGAAATTTAAATTAAATAAAAACTATTTTTTGCATTAAATAGAAAGGCGCATATGCAGCTACTTCTAATGAAATACAAAGACAAATAAAAGGAAAACATAAATTTGAATTAAAAAGAAAGATAAACAAAAAAGTAAACAATAATAATAATGATAACAGTACACCTTTATGCGCGCTCAACGCAGCAGCATCAAGTGATTGCATTAACAAAATTTTCCTAAATATGACACAACAAAAAAATTATAGTATTAAATAACAAAAATTATCTAATAATTGAAAGACTTAAGAAAAATTAGAAAGTAAAAAAATAATCAAAATGGAAGAAAAATGGAAAAGAACTAGAATGGCGAACTCATCGGAGACCACACGACATTTGTAGTTCTAAAATGGACAAATTTTTTGATTATTTTCTTACTTTCTAATTTTTCAAAAGTGTTTCAATTATTAGAGAATTTTTGTTATTTAATACTATAATTTTTTTGTTGTGTCATATTTAGAAAGATTTTGTTGATGCAATCACTTAATGCTGCTGCATTGAGCGCGCAAAAACGTGTATTGTTATCATTATTATTATTGTTTACTTTTTGTTTATTTTTCTTTTTAATTCAAATTTATGTTTTTCTGTTACTCATTCATGAATATTCAAATGTCGTTTGACGGCATTCAAAATGCGGTTTGAAATGCTAGGTGCTGAACTTTTACGAAGGAAAATGTCCGAGTTTTTCTCAGGTCAGTGGGACGTAAGGTTGGGGCGAAGGTGGACAGAGACTTTTCTCGTATGTACATAATTTGGCTACTTCCGTTTCAACAGTGGGACCTGATGGGAAAGTCTCGGTTTCGGGGCCGGAGAATTCGAGATTCGAAATCCGATTTTACCAAGAGTTTGTCGTGTATGTGGGCCTGGTACACGTTAAATCTGTCGTTGAGAGGCAAACATCCTCTGCTGGTGTGGTGTTGAAGTTTGGAGAGGGTGTGCCGGCTCAAGTGTGGCCCTTGTCGTTTGACCTGGGTTCAAGATGGTGAAGTCCACCCCGAAGTGGCGCTAGTATTATTTCAAAACCGGATGTCAATAAAACTAAACAGGAAAAGGACATTTTGCGCCCATATTTTTATCTAGTGTCTGGTATCGAACTAATAGAAAAGTTCGAAATTCTTAAGTCTTGCAGTTATCCTGAAGGATTAAGTTGCTTGTTTCATCAATAGTAAAATTTGGGGCATAATTTTCTCAACTTGATTATTATATTTGGATTAAAATAGTATTTTTAAATTTAAAACTAAATCAATAAATCCTAACAAATTTATGGTACCTATTATCATACAGATAATTGATTAGCTGAAATTTATGCCATCGGTGATAAAAATTGTTCCCTAAATTTGTGTAGTAATTTCTAAAGTAATAAGAATGATATTTTCTTCATCTAAAAATATATTTTTAATACAATTGGTCTGTTTACTAATCTGAATATTATGTTTAGTATTCGTACTTGTTATAACATTGTTGTCCTATTTATTATAATGTGATACTCATATATGATATAAAGGGAGCAATTATATTTGTGGTCCATTTCAGGATAGCATACTAAAGGACGAGACGAAGAAGTTAAACGAAGAAATCAAAGCTGTGCGTGATAAACTAAGAGAATCAGAAGCCAAGATTAAAGATCTGCAAAATAAAAAACAAGTGAGCAAGTTCTCTTCTTCACTGTCAGTTTGAGTAGTTAACAAACATAAAAAGCGGAGTTATGGTCGGAAATTTGAGTAAAATTACAATGTAGAAAAAATAACAAAAAAGGACTATATCTTTTTTTTTATCTTCTATAAATAAATGCATGATTTACTGTGATTTAAATACTTTTTACTTACTTGCTTCAATTTTTTTTACAAAGACCAAAAAGGCTAGAAGTTATTGCTAGAAATTCTTAGATAATGCATAAAAGTTGAGCTTTTATTTATTCAATATGATAAAAGATTGTTTCTGAAATCGCAGGTATTATGCATCTTTTTTTATTTAATCAAAAATCAGCTTTAAAAATCTCGGACTTTCTTTCACGAAAAATAGATGCCTTTTATTTAAAAGCTTATTTCAATATTTAGAAATATCGACTGATAAAAAGCCATTAATGCGATTTATCGTTTTATTTTCGGTTTACATAAACTTTTAAATCGTCAATCAGAAATTTTATAGGTTCAAATGTCTCGGAACCGTCATTAATATTTATTGTAACCGTGTCTTTATGCATTTCATTTCCATTATTCCAATCGCAATTTTAAAACTGTTATTATTTCAGTTTTATTTTAGCATCTGAGTAGATATATAATGTTTCGTATTTGTGTCAAAAAATATTCAGTAAGTTTAGGCGTGGTAGGTTAAAATAATAGGAAAAAGTCTTCTATTTTAAAGTATTTATTTTGAAGAAAAACGGATGGATTTAAATAAAAATGAGCGTTTGATAGAACAAAAAAAATCATTTTGTAGACTTCGTAGTTGGCAACAATATTTAAGGGTTAAAGCACAGGATACCATTTATCCCTGCGACGTCACTGAATATGGTAGCTCTAATTAACTACTGTATGCAGGCTCGGAATGAAATAAAATTCTCCTTTTTTTTTCTCAGTCTCCTCCTCCACCTCAACCTACTCCTCCGAAAGCGGAAGAGCTGCGGAAGAAGGAAGAGGCCCTTCTGCAAGCGCAACTCAGCCTAGACAACAAGAAAAGAGAAATACAAAATCTGCTGGACAGAATAGCCGAGCAGGTAGTGTAATGTGGATACCTCATAATGGTACCAAATATCAATGTGTGCCTAAATATTAAGTTATTAAAAATAATGGACTTTTTTAAGAAAAGTTCCATTATTTTTTAATTTATTTTTTGGTAATTTTAAATTTCTTTTATTATTTCTCCTCGAAATTATAGAATTGAAGATTATCTCTGGTTGTACTGCTGTATTCTGTCATAAAACTTTGATTGCCAAAGTGCCAAAGATTAAAGAGACAGCGACAGTGGCGAATCCAGGGGGGGCTATCGGGCTGCACCCCCCCCCCTCAGAGCTAAACTAGAAATATTGATTTTATTTAAAATTTAAAATCACTAAAACTGTTTGTTCTTAATTTCCCTTTTTTTAAAAAAATATTAAAAATGTGACAACATTGCTTTTCTGTCTTGACAGGCTCGAATATTTTCCTATTTTTCTAGTCATTCCACTTGTACTTGTAGCGCTGACGAGGTCGGAAACATTTTTTCTCTAGTTATTTCATTGTATTTTTTATTAAATTATCGAAAGTATCGCACTGTTCTTTATGATTCTTATTGTCAGGTGAGGAAAGTATGTCAAGATAAAGTGTTTTGGTTTACATATGCTTCATAGCTTATGTAATCGATGTTATGTGATGTTTGCATTCGTCACGACGATACAAAATTTTTATGACTTCAGCCCCTCCCAGACCCGAATTCTAGATTCGCCACTGGACAGCGATGATGTAAAATTCACCTGCATAGTTATCAGTTCATCATAGAAGTTCACACACTTGTGCCTGTTACCATTAGTCGCCATCAACATAATGCAGGTGGAAAAGGTTTATTTATTTTAAAAACAAAGAAACATAAATACAGTTGTTAGATCCATTTTAATGTGATGCCTTAAATCAAAATAGTTTTAGATAATATTTGCTCCCTGGAGTTTTGTAACCCTGGAAAATGTGACAGCAACGTATGTTTGGAAAGATTTCATAACACGAAATGTCTTCCACACTGCTTCTTTCAGAATCATATATTCGGTACCGTTCGAAATTATGGCCCTTCATGTTTATGAAGTCCCGACTTTAAATATAAAAGTGGAAATTCTAAAAATTTATCAGTTTCTGCCGTCTTGTTAATAACATACGCATTAGAAAATCCTTCTCACCAGGTACAAGAAATCTAATTTTAGCTTTGGCAAAGAGAAACAGAACTTTCTATTACCTCTTACATTCTGTTTGATCTGAGAATTGAACCCGAACTGATAAATAAAACTGCTGACTTGTTTTGAAACTACTAGATGAACATTGAAAGGTTGAACTACTATCTAGATGGCAGTGCCATCTAGCCAATTTTTCTTGCTACACCAACTTAAAAACATTAGTTTTCACACTTTTAACGGCACCAGTTTATGCATACGATAGATCGTTTGAAGAATCTACCACGAAATTAACCTGCTGCCAATATGTCAGTCTAGTCACCGAGCGTATATGGTTCTGATAACTTTTTTAAACTAATAAGTAGATGAGAATGAGTGTGTAGAAACAATATGCATATTCAGAAATAGTTCTATCACTGTATTAACGTTTTATCAGCCTAATAACTCAACTTTCTAAAATGCAACGCAACATTTCAAATTGCTAACTTTTCTCCGCTTTCCATTTTTCAATTCCTACTATTAGTTCACACTCTCCCTATATATATTTATTTATATATCTTGTTCAAATTTTCAATCGTTAATAAAATACTTTTTATTCATCCTTTCAAGTTCAAATACATTTTTTAAAACTTGTAGTGGATGACACTTGATGTTAATACAGTTTCTTCAAATATTAATTCATTAATTAAGTTTAATTAATAAATTTTAGTTTTATATGGGAGAAAAAAATTTCTCTTATATAAGATATTTAGCAGGATATAAATTTAGGAATAAATACTGTCAGTGACAAAGTGTGTAGATCTCTGACCTAAGTAGGAATTGACTTAAATTTTTATATATATATATTGCTTGTTTTTAAATTTTAGTTTATTTACTTGGAATATATGTTCTAATTTTGTAAATATTATAATGATGATTTCTTGTTTCTGCAAAAAATCATTGCAAAACGATTGTTTAACTATAATATATGTAAAAAACATACTTAAAAACCTCGAACTGTTTTGACTTATTGCATCGCTTTCCTATTTATTGTTCTGTTGTTTGATTCCAATTATAGTTCATGCATATTTCAACAAAATGTTTAAGTTTTTTTATTGCAGCTTAAACCCTATCACATGATAAAATTTAAAATACTAATAGATTAATATTCTGCAAATTTTTATTTTTTTAAATCAATATGTACTCCCTAAATTTTCTAATTTAAGATTAAACTTTATGAAATTCTTCTTTAAACTAAACAGAAAAGATATGACTAAATAAACAACGTTGAGAGAATATTCCATTTCTTATAGAGTGTTCACTCTTTATTAACAAATTTATTGACTTAGTATAACGAAAAAAAGAAAAAATAGGTGATTATATAATGCATACAATTTTTTCATGATGTAATTTTTAAACTTCTCTTGTATAATGATATGCATTTAAAAACGTTGTATTTTTTTTTATTTTACGCAGGAAAGAGAACTTCAGAAAGGTAAATCTCGTCAATCGAAACAGCTGGATACTATAGATGGTATGTTTTTCTGTACAATAGCAAATTAGTATCTATAGAAGAGTGCTATCAATATAAACTTTTATAATACAGATACGTATTTTATTTACGAAATTCTATATAATTTTCAATACGAATAGCAGTGTGGGCTTTTCTGAATATCTGATTGGCTCAAGAAAGGTCAATATTTAATTTCACTGTAACTTGAAACGAATTTTACTACCGCGTAAAGGGCATCACCGAAAATGTTTTAGTTTTTGCTATCAGTGAACAGATGAGATTGTGTTTTATTATACCTTGAAATTAGAAATTTTTGAAATAAAATAAAATATTTTCATTTAATTCATTCTTTTCTAGGGAAAAGAATATGGGGGAAAACTATTTGTCAGTAGATTTTAAAATATATTTAATAAATAATAATAATTGACAAATCAAAATTATTAAAAATGCATTAATACTATTTACATTATTGATATGTCTGTAGTGTATAGTAACTAATTATTTTAAATGTTACATTATCACGAGCAGTTCTCAGTTTTTCATTTTAATTAATGAAATAACAATTTGTTGTCTTCCTAGCTATTTATATCAGATTTATTGCATCACATGAGAGTTTTTACAAAGGTTTCTCTATCAAATGCATTCATGAGGTAAAAATGCTTCGGAAAATATATTTCTGCATTATTTTATCTTGTCTACCACAAGATAAGTTATCCAAACTGTTATCGATTTCAATTAAAATTTATATTTTATGCTTACTATTGAAATTTAATAAATAAATTTCGACTGTTATTGAAGGTAATTACATAAAAGTATATTATTTGTGTCTTTCAAAATCCAAAAACTTCGTTAGTTGAGTAAATTAGCACACCGCTTTAAAATATCTTATTTGTGTATCTTTATGTGCATCTTCTAACTTCATCGATTTTTTTTTATGCAGATCTCAATGTAAAGCTTCAGAAAGTTGAATCAAGATGTTCCAATCTTGAAGAGGAATTACATTCATCCAAAGAAAAAATAGGGGGTATGTATAATGTCTAAAGAAAATGTGTTAAATAATTATAAAAATATTTCAATTTTTTCAATGATTTATAATAAAAATTTAAATTTTTGTAAACGAATGTTGCTTTACATAAGTATCAAGTATATATTGTATTATCGATTAATAAACAGTTCGGACTATAAACAAATCGGGCAACTTACACATCGCGAAAGACCTTTTAATGTCTGGACAACAAGCACGTGATCAAATGGCTCGAACAATTGTGGGCTCGTTACAAACACAGAAAGAAGCGCCAGTGTGTGAGATTTGTGGAGTTCTGTCTTACTACATTCTGTTGGCAACACCAGAGGAGGGACAAAAGTTCGATACCAGAGGGATTTCAAGAGCAGAGCTTAAATCGAAATTTAGAAATGCTAACTTTAAACATCTATGGAGGGTTTCTACGACAGCATCCTGATAATAGTATACCTAACTGATTTATATCCTCTGAATATTTTAAGTACTTTCTCTGAAATTGTATTAAAAAAACAGATACTATTATGTGGCATGAGGAACTGTGTTCAGCATAGAAACAGAGAAAGAAAACTTATTATTTAATTACATGAAATATAAACATAGTAAAAATAACATAATTTTTCGTTTATTTTTGTACCAGTCACCGGAACAAATCAAATTCTCATTAGAATCTGATTAATCTATGATCGGTTAACGAAAAATTAGAGTCAAAATCTTTTGTCTTATAATTCGT
>BGPR01001749.1:8543-20432 GCA_013235015.1 Araneus ventricosus
GACTATGCAGTTTGGTGTTGTCTAACTCAGAAAGATGAAAAAGGGAATTATAGACCAATCGCGTTTGTGAGTCAAAAATTCAATAAAACTCAAAGAAACTGGGCAACTATTGAAAAGGAAGCGTATGCCATATTATTCGGATTTAAAAAGTTTGATAAATGGTTGCATGGGACTATTGTAGAAATCGTAACAGATCATAATCCTCTAAAATACTTAATCGAGAAAACTCCAAAAAGCCCTAAATTAACTAGATGGGCATTAGCCTTACAACGATGGAGTTATAAGATCACTCATCGCCCTGGAATCTTAAACCAGGATGCTGATGCTTTATCTCGTCTGCAAACTAAATGATAACAATCTTGTTAAAATCTGTTGTCATCGTGCAGTTTAACATTTTTTTGATTATTATATATGTAAATATTGTCAGAGAAAAACTCATTGCAGATCCGTTTTTCTCTTGGCGGCGGCGTGTGAGGGCGCTGCTGAGCAACGAAGCGTTGGCAGCAGTCGAGTGTTGGCAGTAGAGAAGAACGGAGGAAGTTGCCTGACGCGGGCCAGATGGGCTTAGCGAGTGGCGGACTAGAGTTTTAGCCAATGGTTGTTTTACATGAAGTGTCGATAATGTTTTGATATCAAACTCACAGCTCGAAATGTAACAGAGCGGGTGAGCATTTTATATTTCGTTTCATCGTTGTAAATATCTCATCATTGTTGTGTGTACATTGTCCGTATCCCGTAGTGAAGTCAATAAATAATTGGGATAAAAGCCACTGGTCTTTATTTGTCTCCATCACTCACATAAAAGAAACCCCACGCAGAACGGAGAGTTTCACAAGAGTCAATAAAGTTATTTGTGAATTGATGAGAATAGTGAAAGATAAAAATTTTGATGATTGCATTAAAACTCAAAAGGGTAAAATCACCAAGAAAGCAACTCAAAATTTTAAAAGGTACAGGGATGGAAAAAATTTACAAGCAACATTCAAGCGAATTAAAGAAAATGAGTGGGAAGTTATTTCAGGTAAAAATATTTATATTGTCCTGAAAGTTCATTCTTGTAATAACACTTGCATAATTGCTTGTAGGAACTGTGTTTTATGCATGAAGTCATATACATGTACATGTCATGATTATATTATACCTAATTTTTTATGTAAGCATATTCATTTTATCTCAATAAATTGTAGCCAAGAACAAAAATTTCTATGGCCCATTAAATAAAAATTGTTCAACTATTTCTATTGAAAATTCTGAACCTAATATGACTGCAGAAGCAGAATCTAGTCTACTAGAATCCAGTAAGATTAAAATGAGTGTACTTTCCAGTAAGCTAAATTCACTAAAAACAATGGATAATAGTGTGTCAAAACAAGAACATCTCACGGGCCCTCAGCACTATCCTGACAATGTAATCAAGAAAAAGAAGTGTGTCAAAACAAATAAAAAATCATTTACTCGCAATTGAGCATTTGTTAGCAGTGAAATATGAAGCTTCCTTCCCCTGTCAGCTTAAAGTAATTTCTGAACCATCAAATAAAAAGGTTATTAGGAAAAAGATTTTATTCAAGTAAGAAATCACGTTCAAATAAAAAAATTAAACTTTCCAAACCTAACTCTGCTGAAATTGAAACAAAAAAAAAATGTTCTTTTAAAAAAAGAATTATTACATTCTAGTAACAGTGATTTTGATCATTGTTATTTCAAATAAGCAGGTGTTGCAATTCTTTTGGATCATTGTATCTTTATTCATAATAATTTCTACGACGGATTTGATCTCCAGATTTTTTTTTTTTTTTTAGAATCTTATATGTATAATAATGGTTATGGTTCTCCATCGTTTTCTCTTACCTTCACATGTTTGTGATAGCCGATTAAATATTTTTGCCTATTATATACACTGATAAATATTAATTTTCCTCTTAAGTTTTTTCTATATTGACTCGTAAGAATTCGCATTTTTAAGTAACAATGTGTATGTATGTTAAATTACTTTATTATGTAAGATGTATGTAGATTATATTATGCAAGATTTACTTTGTAACTAATAACTATTTGTACTGTTGATATATATATATATTTTGCAACATATTCTCCATCTTCTTTATTTACTTTTATCCTTCAATTTGGAAAACTGTTTTGTGTATTTGAAAATAAATCGTTTTCTTTACAATAATGTCTTTCTTCATTCTGTACTTTTCAGATGTCACATATATTATACACACAGAAATATACATCTATGTAAATTTGAGCTTCTTAAATTAGTTCTCCAAGCTACAATCATGATTTTAAGTAAAACAATCACACCCATATTCTTCAACCCTCTTAATTTTTGTAACAACAACAAAAAAAAACTTGTGGTTTATTTATGTTAATGTTTATGTAATGTATTATGTTTTTAGTTAAATTTACCTATATCATATCTAATTGTGGAAGAAAGAGTTATAATTTGGAAAATGGGACAATTGACTATTATTTTGTCTCTTGGGTTTCTAATCTGATACAGCGTGTACGAGTGGACAAAAACTTTTCTATTCATTATTTACATGAAAAATAAATTATGTATGCATTTTGATACACTATGCAGTGAAGAGATAAACCAAAGAACCTGTTTTTGTTTTTTTTAAATGCTTTTTTGTTTTTCAATAAAAAACCAATATTTTACCAACCCTGATCTCAAAACAATTGGTTGAGATAGGTAATCTTAAAAAACAATGTTTTGCAGGAATGAAATGAAAATACAGAATATGAAAAAAAATTCTATAAACACATGTTATTTTTCAACAATTATGTGTATAGTAACTAGAGAAAATAAAAGTATGAAATTCAGTCATTAGTTCTAAATTGTACAATTTGCTGAAGACAAGACAATTTTTAAAATAAAAGTTCCAATTTAACTAAAAAATTAAGATTAACAACAAAGAAAGAATTTACAGTGGAGCTATTTCATTCTTTGCAGATTTATTTGCATTCTTTAATACTATCACCAAAGTTAGGTAATATTTGAAAATGTATTCATTTATCTTATTGAAGTTTTAAACAAGAAGTAAATAATATTATAGTTTGAATGATAGTTTATTGTTCCTACATTTTCTAAACTTTTTACTTGAAAATTTTGATTATGCAGTCTCTGCATTCTTCATTTCATACTGTCAGATTTTGATATAAGCGAAATTACTTCCACATTGTCTATAGACTAATAAAACATTTCTTGCTCTATCTCGGGTGCTTCAAAGAAGTGCAGTTGTTTGCATAAGAATTCTAGCAATAAAAGTTCTAAAAAATTTGTAGGTATGCAGGTTTCAAGGTTAAGTAAAATTATAGAATACGAGTTCAATTTTTTTAAAAAAAAAACAAGCTATATTTTAATTGAAAATTTCAAAGGAAACAATCATAACTGACAAGACAGCCTAGTGTAAACCACTGCCTTCTTTAAAATGTCTCTAGAGGATGACTTATTTCTGATCCTCAGTTCTTTTCACTAATAGAAGAAAATACAAAATCAACATATATCAGTTGTGGTCTGCCTCATTTCCCGATTTCCAGTGGGTTTATACTGTCGAAACTTTTAACAATATTGTTATAGTTTATGAGTATTAATTGGGCCATCCATTTTGTTCTATTAATTTTTATATATTTCATACTATCAGGCTGTTTGAACACTTCTAAATTGTATCTCCTCCATATATTATTTTCATTTATAACACCAAGAATGCTTCGTAGTATTTTCCTTTAAAAAGTAGTAATAAGAGTTTCTTCCTGTTTATTTATTGCCTAAGTTCTGATCCATATGTTTAAACAGGTCTAGTAAGAGTTTTTTAGATTAAAAATTCCATTTTTATTGAAAGATAGTATTTATAAACATCTTCAATTCATAGAAAGCTTTACTTGCTGAAATGGCACAGTTTTGTATTTCTGGAACTATTCTCTTATCAGAAGAAATAACTGATCCAATGCATATAAAGCTTTTCACTATCAAATCTTTGAGAATCAATCTTAATATATATAGTTACAGAAAAGAATAACTGCAAATGATGCTCAACAATGTCCATTCTTTACCTAAAAATTGTTTCTGTTATACAACAATATTATTTCCAACTGAAAGGATTGAAATTACTCAATTGACATAATTTTTTGGCACAATTTTATTTATGTAAAATTTGGATGCAACTTCTATAATAAGAAGGGGAAAAAAATTTCTACAGTCTCTTAATCTCTACAACTAGAATTCAGCAAATATAAAGGGTTAGTTATCTAATGTAGCAACAAATATTTTTAATAATTATTCTTTTTTATAGTATTAGTAACAATCAATTATCTTTTTCATTACAGCAAGTTACTTTCGAGGAAAAAATTGTAAATTTATAATTTTTTTAAAGTTTTTCGCAAGTTACAATCAAATACATTTTTAAGGTTTAAATAAATCTAAAAACTATAGTTAAACACTAGTCAGAATCAAGTTCACACATCCTTGGTATTGTTAGTTTTAAAAGACGTATTTCACAATTTTCGGGTAAGGAATTCTCGATTTGTCAATATAAACAATTTGACAGTGCAGATTTATGGAAAATTTCAGTAACAAACACAATTACTTTATCTCATATAATACCTTCTAAAATTATGTATGTATTCTTATAATGAAACTTTAGAAGAATGTGGGTTCAGCCCACTTTCTTTTCTATAGTAGCTTTATTATAAAGCAGATCTCAATTAATATCTTAGTCGCCTGAAATAAAAAACAACACATAACAGCACGAATAATCTAACGCCATTTAAATGTCGCCAAAGCATGCGTCTTATTGCCAATGGAAGGATAAATTGCCAAAAGAAAAATTCGTATGACGTACGTTTTAAAGTTACGTGAACTCAAGAACCAATCAGATTCCACTTGTATAAGATGGTATTATGGGATTGAGGCGCCTGTGTTTGCATAATGCAACAGAATTGACACTGGTTAGCGCCATTAACCCCTTAACTGCCGCCGGAGTATACACGCCTCACTCAACCGATGCGTTAACTGCCGCCGGCGTACATATACGCCTTTCCGAAAACTGCTCCCACGGTTTTGGAATGCCATAAAATGACCTTGACAATGTTGAAACGGATTTTCTTATTTCAGAGAAGAGGGGTAGGGTATTGGTAGAGGGGAAAAAAGGTCTGAAAGGCCTTTGCCTCCATACGGCCTTATAAGGTTCTCAGACATGGCAAACCCTTGGTCTGCCAGAATGACATAGGGAAATAGTTTTCCACCTTCCAAAGGACTTGCAGCAGGAATGTCAAGTGATCCCTTTGACAACTGATCATATAACGCTGAGTTTTTAAAGATGCCTGAATCAGATGATTTGCCATATGATCCGACATCAATGTATGTAAACTTATAATCCGCATCACACATAGCCAACAGAACTATTGAAAAAAAATTTTTGTAATTATAAAACAATGAGCCAGTTTTCTGGTTGCACCAATCTGATGTGCTTCCCATCCAGTGCCCCTATACAGTGTGGAAAGTCTGTCGAATCCTGGAAACCCTGGGCAATTTCCAGAAATAAATCATGATTTAGAGGTGGAATTTCCTTTTCAGACAATACTGACCATATCTCACCAGTCACTTCCTTCACAATTTGGCTTGCTGTTGATTTTCCGACACGAAAAGTGAAATGTAATTCAGCTAGAGAACATACTGTTGCTAAATACCTGGAAAAAATTATTACAATGAATATGGGCATAATCTTTTAATAAAATATTTTTATCTATTTTTCAATCTGTATATTCATAAAATATTTAAAAATATTTTTCAATCTGTATATTCATAAAATATTTTTCAATCTATTTCTATTGTTTTTTAAAGCTTTGCAATCTCTGAACTGAAAAATGTATTTTTCAGATGCACTTTTACAAAAGAAGTGGAAAAATATTAGAGACCGGTTCAGTAGGGAACTTGGCGAAAAGCCGAAATCTGGAGATGGAAGCCGGAAAAAAAACTCCTTACATGTATAGTCAGCAGTTGCAGTTTTTAAGAGACACTTTAGCTTTCCGGAAAACAACCAACTCATTAGTCCCTGATGTGCAAGTGTGTGGGGACACTGATTTTAATGTCCCATCTCCCTCCATAGATGTCACTGAAGAAGCAAAAAAACCGCCTCCAAGAAAAATATCAAGAACCAACAACCATTTAGTAGAAAAAAAAATAATTGAAGTCTTAGAAAAAAACATGACTGATCGGCAAGAAATTGCGAAAAACAACCAAGATGCAGATAGGTTGTATCTCTTGTCCCTGTTACCAGCATTAAAATCCATACAGCCTCATTTGATATTAAAAGCGAAAATGAAAATTTTGGAAGTATTAGATGAGTTTCCCAAAATTAATGATCCAAATTACAATAATGAACCTCAAACAATAGAAATTATTTACCCGGCACAATCTGAAAGCGATTTAAGTGAAAATATCTTTTAAGTAAATGTAGTAAACTCACAACTTTTTAAAATGAGGCAATATATCTCTTCTATTACAAATGCTGCATTGTCATTTTAAACTTAAATTTTAATTTCTTTAGTTTAAACTTATATTTCTTCTATTATAAATGATGCATTATTTTTATACCATTTTTGCAATTATTTCATGGGCAATGCAATAATTTTTTGTCATATAAAATTTTAGTTCAGTACAACAATAAACTGTGATATTTTTCATATTGCCTGTGTTTATGCAATTTTAAGAAAAATAAATTTGTGTTTCTGTTATGTGCAGTCTAGTTTCCTTCAGTATTGTACACTCAACATGGTTGGCAGGGATACTTGTGATTTGGAGGGATTGAGAACTATGCTTATAAGTTAACTATATATTTATTTCCGGAAAAGAAGGCTATGATATCTTTGGCTTTTGTAATATATAATTTAAGCTGCTAGAATTGCTGAAAATCTTATTTGCCAAGACCAACAAACTAGAAAAAATACTTAAGATTTAGCATGAAAAATATGGCTTCTGGGAGAAAAATTGTAAGACATGAGAGTATAGTGATACTAATAATTCAAAACCAATTTTTCTTTTTTGGTCCTTTTAACCTACTATTACAATTTGGGAACATTTTTTTTAATTACAAATACTTTAATTACATTAATGAAAAAAATCATTGCTTTTTTCTGCTATCAGCTTATTGCAGATCTGTGTATTTGATTTTTTTTTTTATTTTTGAGGTAATTAATGCACGAAACTACTTTTACTGAATTGGACAACGTAATAATCTATCTATTTCTTTAAAAAATTTGAAAGTTTTATTATAATCTCACAATTAACTAGAGAGAGTGTAGAAAAGACTAAAGAATTTTTCAGTTGGTCTTGAACAGTATTTTTGAAGTTTGAAAAAACTAAAACACTATATTGAAGCAAATAAATAAATAAAAATCTACACTATTGTATATATATATATATAATTTTTTTAAAAAGCAGATCTTCAGAGATATGTACACTTTTAAAAAATGAAAATATGTTAGACACATCCTGAAATTAGTAGAAATTTGACAATCTACTTTCAATTGTGATATTTTTAAGCATTTTTTCAAAAATAAGTTCTAATTGAATTTAAAGGTCAAACACAAAACTAAATAACTATTGTTATGAAATATAATAAACTTACCTCAGGGTGATTACCAGCCAAGTGTCAAAAGTGTTTATGCATATTCTTATGTAGGTATGTATAATTATATATATATATAATATTATGTTATAGATATAATGTTATAATAGATAGCCGCCAATTTGAAATAAAAACTTTCTTTCTTAAAAATGAAGCTAGCTTTTTCAACCACTTATTGTAATTCTCTCTATATATTCTAAGCCATTCATCCTAAGAAAAAAATGAAGGACTGTTTTTGTAGGAAATTTAATGTAGTTTAATTTTGTAATTGAGTATTTTTCGCTAGAACCCATAGTTTTCGAGATATTTCAGAAAAACTGAAAACGCCCCCTTTAAACCCCCTGTACCCCCGGCGTAACCCCCACCGTCGGGGACTTTTAATATGTTGTTTAGGGCACTATTCCCTACAACTGTGCCAAAGTTCAAAACTACACCATTTATTTTTCTATTTTCCCTTCGTTGACTCGACCAGAATTGATCTTATGGAGAGAAGCGGATTGAGGGGAGGAAGGGATCACGACTGTTCATCAAATATATTTGTGCCCCCCCACCCCGCCACCACTATTCTCAACACATACAATACTACCTTTATAAAATTATTATATAGGCATGAGGTGCTTCTGAAGGTTGTTACTTCGGCATTTTTTATTGATTTTGCCATTACAATAAGGAATTTCAAAAATTCTCACTTTTTCAACTCCCTATATCTTCTTAACTATTGATGCTAAAATAAAGATGTAGGTCTTTTCTTGTAGGGAATTTAATGTAGTTTATTTTTGTAATTGAGAGTTTTTCTCTATAACCCATAGTTTTCGAAATATTTAAGAAAAACTGAAAAAGCCCCCCTTTAAACCCCCCTGCGTAACCCCCACGGTCGGGGACTTTTAGTATGTTGTTTCGGGCACTAATCCCTACAACTGTGCCAAATTTCAAAACTACACCATTTTTCCCCCTATTTTTCCTTCGTTGCCTGGACTAGTATACCCACATGACTGGGCGCTTTCATGCAGAAAAGTGACAAATGCTCTCCCCGGCAATTACGGCAAAGTTTACTGGAGATATGGTGGGAGGATTGATGGAATTAAAACCGCTCGGAATTTGATCCTGAATACCAACTTTGACATCAAGAAGAAGTTCGCTCTTGCATGGAAATATTGCTTGGATGAAATCATAAAGACTTTGCGAGCGGAAATGGAGGCATCTGGCGAAACGAGAATCTTAGGAACTGAGCTAAACTTCATAGTGCGCTTTAAGGTAAGAAGGATGCGCAAAGGATCACAGCATCCTTGGATGCAGTCTCTTAGAAGACACTTAAAACCACAAACCCAAGCTGTTTCTTTACTTACGGCTCCGCACTTTCCTTCTTCGGCGAAGAAGCAACTTTAGGTTTCTTACTAATACGGTTTTGTCTGATCCTCCTAACCATACTTTTTTTTCAGTACTTTCGATTCATCGTTTATTGCTTCTAAAACATTCCAACCCAGTCTGTTGACTGATTTCTTGCAATGTTTCGTGGATGACATCTTGTATTAAATGCGGAGATTTAATGGGTTTTCGTGAATCTATATTTGCCCCAAAAGTTAAGAGCTACAAAATTTAATCATAAATTATTGGTAGATTATGCTATTGCTCATGAAATCTCTGATGCGTACAGATTAATGTACGAGTATGCACATTTGGGCCAAACTTGTGATCGATCGCGTCAAATATAACAAACGATCATGAAGAACATAGAGAACACTTACAAAACGCCAGACACTTTTTGTTTTCTGCCGATAGGAAAAAAACAGCCAAAAATACTATTGAATCCGTTTTTGCCAAGATCTATATGCAAATTAAAACAGAGAGCGGTCAAAAATTTATAGACCGTCGTGCCAAAGAAATTGGGTACAAATTATTGGATATTGAAGATGATATTTTCGGTTTAGCCGATTATTACACAAAATATCATTTTTAAAAAATTGGCTAGCATAATTGTAAGCGCTTTCATTTTCGGAACTCCGCGTAACAGATATTGCATTTTAAGGGGGGATTTCAAATGTGGAAAGACATCATTTGCAAATGGATTTTTGAAGTTTTTTGAGGGTGTCAATATCAACGTTAACGTTGATAAAAATAGATTACCATTTTATTTAGGCCAGGCCATTAGAAAGAGATTTGTATTGTTTGACGACGTTAAAGGTCGTTCTAATTCCGGGTCAAATTTGACACCTGGTCAAGGTTTTTTAAACTTGGATGATCTTAGGGATAACCTGGATGGCCACGTTGAAGTTTAACTGGAACAAAAAAACAAGTAACCACTCTCTCAAATTTTTTCTTCAGTGATCGACGAGAAAAATAGCGGTTTAATTCATTTGTAAATTGACTTTTCACTCAACATGGCCGAAAAACAAAACCTGTGCTAAGGGTTACAGTGTATCGTATAATTTTCACAGTAAACTGGCTTTGCAAGGGGTGATCGGTTATGTTATGTTGCTTTGCAGGAGTTTCCCAACAAATTTGTCGCGCCAATCTAGAAATATCCCGTTTGCTACAAATGTGCATGCTTTCTGGGAACTCGATTGAACACATTCCGCAGTCAAGTGTCCATGAATTTCATCCAACGAAAATCTGCGGTTAGGAAATTATGTAAGTTTGTTCGTGTTAAAGAGTATTTTTGAGGTGTACTTTACGTATATGCTATAAAGGTAATTATAGTACTCTTTAATCAAATTTCAGAGAGTAGGAAAACCCGAATATTTTTTATGGACACATTGTATAAATTTCTAACATATAACTAATTCATACAATATGCTTTCTTTTCAGATGGAATAAAAATTCTATGAAAGAGTTATATGGGAACGAAATTATTTCCTTTCTACAGAGTATAAAATATTCTTTAGAAAATAGCGCCAGTTGCTGAGAATTCAAGAATTTTTAAACCACATCTGCCAACACTTCTTCACGTATCACCAGTAAAGGTTGCAGTTGCATTGTGCAAAGACTTCGGTTTAGCAACATTGAAATGCGCTTATGAAAACATCCAAGCCGGAATTGTAATTGAAGTGTTAGGAAACAACGAATTCCCCTAATTAACAGCATGCAAAAAAGCACAGGATAGGTTACTCTCCATCCCTCTTCGTCTGAGAAACAGATTGATGGAGGCAGTTCACTGCTAATATTACACTTCAAGGAAATGGCTAAATCACCAATATCCCAATTTCATATTGAAAGACGGAGACTGCAAAGTTTACTGGAGATATGATGGGAGGATTGATGGAATTAAAACCGCTAGAATTTGGTTCTGAATACCAACTTTGACATCAAGAGATTCGCTCTTGCATGGAAATAATGCTTGGATGAAATCATAAAGACTTTGCAGGCGGAAATGGAGTCATCTGGCGAAACGAGAAACTTAAGAACTGAGCTAAACTTCATAGTGCGCTTCATGGTCAGAAGGATGCGCAAAGGATCTCAGCATCCTTGGATGCAGTCTCTTAGAAGACACTTAAAGCATCATTTACCTTGTCTTACGGCCGAGGTTCGATTCAGTTCGATCTTTCCATCGTTGCAGCTCAAAGAAAGAAAGAAATTATTATTCTTCATAGAAAGTCCTGAAGATGATAACTTACTATCCTGTTTGTTCGCATTGATAAAAGAAGAGGAAAAGCAAATAATGAGGGAGAACGCTCTTAAACTGCTTTATATAACCTTAGAGTGGCCACACAGAAGTCGTTTTGTGGAAATAAGCGAAAAAATGTGGAATTGTATTGATGAGCGTTCTTTTCGCACTTTGCTGGATCACTTCTTCGTAAAAAAGGGCGCCGTCTTTCGTTATGAGAAGAAAGGAGGCTGGATATTAGTTGGTTAGGTTAGACGACTGTGTAACTTAGGCATGGATCTTTTTAAAGCTAAAGCTGCCCTGTGTAGGCTTATGTGTTGCAATATAGATGAATTTGGTGATTTAAAACTTTTAGTTAGAAGAGGAAAATTACAATGGCATCAGATAAAAATCGTGATAAACAGACTCCAAATCAATTTATTGAGCAGTTGATTGATTTAACTGACCCGCTTTTCCTAGCTTCTAAAAAAGAAAAGCAAGGAAAAAGGTCTGTACACATCAGCTTTATCTCCGATTCAATTTTAAAACCTACACGGAAAGTAAGCCCAACTTATTTTGCTATAAATCTACGTCTGACGATTCTCCACCGCATTCTCCTCCCAGAACCGGAGTCAGACGACCCCAGTTGGAGAAAATAGGATTGACGACAACATTCCA